>APFE031212826.1:0-15257 GCA_000404065.3 Pinus taeda | reverse complement strand
AATGAGATACTAAGGCACTTCCACATGGATATGTGCAAGCCCATGGAGACTCCTCTAGCAGGTAACTAGAGGAAAGAGGCTACTACTTCAGGTGAGGTAGTAGTTGGTGCAATTTATCGGCAGCTTGTGGGTTCACTCATGTATCTAGTGAACACATGACCAGATTTGTGCCTTACAGTGAACCAGCTGAGTCAAGCTATGGTTCAGTCAACCAAGTTATTTTGGAAGGCAGCAAAGCATGTGTTGAGATATCTTAGAAGCACTACATAGTATGGATTATGGTATAAGCGAACAGAGGGAGTGAAGCTCCAAAGCTTGATTGATGCAGATTGGGCAGGTAGTCCATCAAACTGGAAGAGCACTTTTGGAGGGATCTTCAACCTTGGGTTAGCTACAATTTCTTAGTATAGCCAGAAACAGAGATCAGTAGCACTTAGCTCAGTAGAGGCAGAGTACGTGGGAGCAAGTTAGGCTGCAGGTGAGGTGATCTGGATGCGGAAGATCCTAGTGGGATTGTTTGGTCAAATGATGGATCTAACGGTGATATATTGTGATAATCAAAGTTGCGTTAAAATATTTGAGAATAAAGTGTTTCATGATAGGTCCAAACATATAGATATCCGCTATCATCATCTATGGGATTGTGTGGTCAAGAGGATCATGATGTTGCGGTATATTTTGACTGAGGAATAGGATGCAGATATTTTGACAAAGGCATTATCAAAGGGCAAGTTTGAGTTCCATAGAGAGAGGATCGAGGTTGTTGATATTCCCTTTCCTATTGAGAGGGAGTGTTGAAAAGTGTGCAACAAGAAATGCTAACTTTAGAATGTGCTAAAAATAGACATGCTAAAAATAGCTTGTCTAAAAATAACATGTCTAAAAATAGCAGTTTGGCCAATGAGGTCATTGCCCACATTGGGTGAGAGGTGAAGCTACTAAAATTAGAAAGTTCTAAAAATAGCATTTCTGGGTCCCTTCCTATTTATAGCAGTCCCTAGTCTATCTATAGGAAGCAAAATTAATTTTGGTCTTAACAGCAGTTTAAAATATTAATTAATTAATCTCCATGAGTTAATGAATTATGGAAAATTAAACTTGAAGTCTTTGTGAGATCATACCATTATTTTCTCCGTTGATTTAGGAATTTATCCCTTGATTAAAGAAGATAAGGTTCAGTTCTATAATAAGAGAATGAGTTGACTTAGTTCTAACTAGTCAAGTCCAGTTAGATTATTTTAACAAGTTGTTAAATAAATAAAATATAGTTTTTTAATGCTTGCATGCATGTGACAACTATTATTTTAGATAAATGAGGATTCACTCATGGATAATTGTTGCATGTTAGTTCTGTCACAAACCCAGTTAATATTAGATTTGGGACAGTGTACTATCAAATGCTTAACTATTTCTAGTAAGTAGCTTTTGCATGGTTGAGGAACTAGTGTTCTTAAAGGATACGTAGTTGGACCATTCATTGTTTTTGGTATGTTGGAATTAATAGCATATGCTTTTTCTATTATTTCCTAAGAAAAATACATAAGGACCATAGGGAAAGCCTATATAAATAGGGCTTGGTTGGTTCATGAGACACATCTTCATATATTCATAGTTCACTAAGAAATGAATAGCTTGTGAGCTAATTCTTTTTGTACTGTGAAGAGGATTTCCACTTGATTGATAATACATGGTTGGGGTTTTATGTTGGTTCTTTCCCCTAGATATATCTTGTGTTATGTGTGATTAATTCTCTTGATCAGTTATGCATGTTCTACTTGATGTTGCTCATGATTTCGATTATGCTTCCGCTTAATGTTTTGTGGAAGTAGAACAAGTATTATGCTTTAGGACATTGCATATATCAGTTTGTTCTATAGGAGAAATTTCTACACTCTGGAGTCCACATAATAGTTTTGTCGAGCCTACACCTTCCTTGACAGCTAGCTTTGCGATCCACCCGTACAACTCAGAGGGAAAGGATGCAAAGAAAATTTCATGGAATCCACTACTTGTACGAGCATTGTTTGATCTGTTTGCACATGTTGTGCCCTCAGCTGTACCTACTATTACTGTGCTTTACTCTCTTGCTTGTGCAGCTCCCGTTCCTTCCAGAGTTTCTCCTTCAACTCATGCAACTCCTTTTATGTTTCCTCCATTCTCTACTTGTCTCTTTGCCTTTGCATGATTCACTTGTCGTGTTGTTACTTCTTTACTTGTATAGCTGTAGATGCTTTCTCTACAAGTGGATGTATTTGAAGCATGCAGTTTTTCTCTTCCTCCATGTGATCGAAAATATTCCTCTTACCCTTTTCGCACATTGATATGCTTTCCTCTACTACTACTGTTGTTGGTGCTGGTGCTCACCGTGATGTAGCTTCATGTTGCTTCGCTAACCACTCCATAGCAAAGCCAACCTATTCATTGGGTCTGGAGAAACTGTAGAAATATCTCCATGGGTCTTCCTTTGCCCAATGAAATGCCCCATGGATTTAGTTGAACTATACTCTCATGTAGTGATATTTCACAATGCAATGTGGATCATACGGATTGCAAATTCAAAGGTTGAATGGGTACTTCTTCATCTATTCTACTTTGAAATCCACTTGCTTCAAACTCTGAATCTCATATAACCCAATCCATAATGGTAGAGCAGGCCAAGGTGCCTTCTTTTTTCATTACAATCTAGCTTTCAATCTTGCTAAGATGTGATATGCTACTTCCTGCATGACGAGTATCTCCAAGGAAAATTTTGGTAGAACATGCAGAGGCTTCTCCATGCTGAACATTCATATGAAGGTGTCGAATGGTGAGGCATACCAATTAGAAATGTCTATCACTACCCCCATTACTTCCTTCGACATGCAAGGCGGATCCTATTCGAATATAATCTTGTAAACTAGGGTGAAAAATTATTGTACAACCGCATGATAACTCTGAAGTTGCATTCAGACAAAAACTTACAATATGTTTTCACAATAGTCTCCACTAGTGACCATGCACACTCCAAGCCTGAGAGCTCCTGTCGAGCATAGATTGCATCTAAGATGCAAGTGGACATGTATATCTCTGCTTGCATACATCCAGGCGACTGTCAATCCTTTGATACCTGTTCTTTCAACTGATGAGCCAAAACTCCAGACCAGTTACATGGTTTTCCTTCTCTAGCCCATTGGTCTAGCACAATCACCCAACTCTGCAGGAAGGTTTCCGTGGCCATACAATAAACATGCAAATATGACCAAATATTGATATTCCTTTCATATTATCTTTGTTTTATAGATCTGGTTGGGTGTCATTCCGAATCTAGCCACTCCTTTATCCAATTCTTCAGAATGTCTCCGGAGTTGGCATTGCTACTAGGTAAGCTGAAGGGAGTCTTCATGATAGTCACGGGCTCTTATACATCTCATCATAATATTGTGCCAAAAAGGTTGCAATATTCTTCCCACTGACACTACTCAATGTCATCGTCTTAGTATCAGTGTGGGAGACGATTGAGTGTATCACGTTCACGCATGGGAACATGAGGTATCTACATTCAATTTGGTACAAGCCGGACTTGTGAATATTCACACACACCTGACAGTCTTCAAGGTATTCCTCAAAAGTGTTTGCAAATGCTTCATTGACATATTTCCATTTCGACTTGATGTCCTTATCTAGAAACAAGTTGGTATCTTCATAGATGGGTAGACATGCGACGCCCGTTCAACTGTGGCTCCAACTGCACTTCCATTTCTGTCTTTTGATCCTACTCTCTTAGAAGCCATTGATCCTATATTGATAAGAGGTGGATGAACACCTAAAATATCTGGAGACAAAGAGACATTCATGGAAGAAATTTGTCAGTAAAAACCAAATCAAATTTGAGGAGTGACATAACACATACCTAGGGAATGATAGGGAAAGATTGTGCAATTTCTTCTAGGAGGATGGGTGACTCACTGCAAGAACTATGCAAGGTATTCTCAGCTATCTAGGGAGGCTAACTAGCTGTTGGATTTGTGCAATGTGCAATCTAGGCTGACTACTCACTACTGGGATTTCACAATGCACAATTCTAGTTCACAATGACTGTAGGATCAGGGACTACATTGCACAATTTTCTGGGCTAGCAGTCACTATCCCTAAAAAATGTGAAAAGCAATTCTAGAGGATAGTGGTTGGGAATAGATGTGCATTTCTAGAGAGGAATACAAAGCCTTCCTTCCCGAGAATGCGCAATGTTGTCTCAGTGAAGGCAGAGTCTGGGCCAAGGTTGGCCAGACTCACCAATGGGAAACTAAAAGCAAGTGTGAAAGTGAATGCATGAGGACACTAAGTGAATGATCTAAAAATGAAAATACTTGTATTTTCTGCTCAAGATATTCATTTCCATTAAATTATATGTGCAAACTGTTACTCATGTCTTGCAATCGAAACAAAGTGTTTTTGGTAAATTTCCGAGTCTTATGTGTGAAGGAGTATTATTTTATTTTACTCTTTACCATACTAAATCTGAAACGCACAACAAGATAAAATCACACAATATAACACAGTAGCTGATGAGGGAGTTCACCCCTCCTGGGCTACTTCTATTGAGTCCAAGGCCCCCAAATGGGCATGTCCTTTCTCTTACTAGATGTGAAAATTGGTTATATAGTGATAAGAAAGCCTAAACAGGCAAAATAAGCTATGGAAATGAGTTCAGAACACATAAAATAGTAAAGATTGGCTTTTGTTTCACCTCCAACGGTTAATCATGGCCCCATACAGCTCCAAAAATCCATATGCCTTGATGGCTGTCCAAGCTTCTCTGCTGAAAAAGTACTTGAAGATCAGCTCTATTGACTCTGCACGCTTTGGAATGCTCAGAATACTTAAAATAAAAAAACAATTGCTCAAAAAGGTTCTCTCTAGTGAAAGTTATTACCAACTAAAGTTTTGTCCAAGTTGCCCTACGAAAACTCCACCAAACTTGGAGTAACTATAGTTAGCTCCGCTAACTTTGGTAACAACACCTAAAAAGGTAAACTCTGCTACAGTTAGTCTGCATAGTTTTAGTGGCAAAAAATGTTAAGGTGGGTAGTGGTCACATGGATCGACTACCCCACTGCCGGTGGAATCGTGGAGCCAACGGTTATGAAACTGTGGCATTTACCATTAACGAGACCATTGCTGAGACATGTGAGCATGCAAACTATAATTCTTAACTATCGGGTTCAATGTTTATCTGCTAGGTTTGCCCTGTGGTTCTGAGCCCTGGTCTTATGGATAGGGGGTTGGCCCCTTTCCGCACCAAACTTACCTTTCATCAAACTTTAAATATGCAATGTCACCTTAGGTTGTTAAGAACAACTGTGTGGGTAGGCTGGTCGAGCCTGTGGGTTGGCAGCCACCTGACCCGGGGTCAATTCCTACGAACACTCAATAATTTTTCCACAATAAACCTATAGTCTTGGGGCCACATGGTGATCTCTAGGCAGGCCACGTGGCATCCATTAATTGGCCACTGAAATCCATGGTATATCCACTATGCAATCCAGAGTTGACAAGTGTCGATCTATGATTGGATGAGAAGGAATATTTTTTTCTTTAATATATATATATATATATAGCTATTTTTTTCAAAGACAACCCAAGTCAAATTGGACTTTTGCATGAAATTGTGAATTTTCAAACTTGAACAACTTTCACATATAGTGTCAGATTTGAGTGTCATTCATGGCTACAGGATCATATCAATGAGGCATATCCTCTCATTTTGGTTTCAACCAATTCTGAGCCATTCAAAATTTGAGCATTTTTTCCACTTAGGACATGATCACCTGATCACACCTCCCACATGGGAAGCTTTTGGACCCCAAAAGCCTTCAATTACCTATTAAGAAGGTGAGGGTACAGCTCCCTCACTTGTTTTCTATCTTTAAGATAAACCTGAACATAATCAACATTTCCCCTCCTCGAAGAGCGTGTCCTTCTTTCAAGGATAGCATCCCCTTTCAGTTCATCCAAAAAAAATTGCAAGAAATCATCTATAGAAGGCAGTTGAATGTCACTTTCATGATCAACAAATAAGGAGGTTCATACCAACGTAAATTTTCCACATTCACAACAAAATACATTTGCATATAAGAAGGTAAATCTAGTTGAAAAGCATTATTTCAAACTTGTTTAACGATATTGAATGGACCATAACGAATAGGCTTCAAATTTTTACCTTCTCCTTGCATTCTTTCCTTACTAATATGCAGCCATACCTCATCTCATTCTTGAAACTTATGATCAACTCTATGTTTATCATGTCTCTCCTTGTACTTGCCTTGAGTTTTTTCAAGTTGTTCTTGAACTTGTTGATGTATGAGCTAAATTATTTCAATGAACATGCGAGATTTGTCAATATCACTATTCCCATCAATGGAAACATCCTTCTCAACAATGAAATCTAAAGGTGACTTAGGTAAATACCCAAAACAAGCTTCAAAAGGTGAAGTATTTGTAGAAGAGTGGTTGGCCCAGTTGTAAGCATGTTGAATGTAATACAAGTGCTCATCCCAAAGCTTGGGATGCTTGCTGCAATAACCTCTCAAAAGATGTACAATGGTTCTATTCACTACCTCTATTTGGCCATCTGTTTGTAGATGGAAAGCAGTACTCTTCTTCAACTTGGTGTCCATCATCTTCCATAGATTGGACCAAAAATTCCCAACAAATCTGGAATCCCTATCACTAACAATAGAAGTAGGCAAGCCATAATGAACCCATACATGTTGAAAATATAAATCAATAGTTTGTTCAGTAGTTATAGTTTTCTTACATGGCATAAGAATACACATCTTGCTGAATCTATCAACTACTACATAAAGGTAATCATGTTGCTTTCTAGATAATGGTAGACCTCCCACAAAATCCATAGAAACACTTTCCCATGGTCTGGAAGGTACCGAAAATGGTGTATATAATACAAGCTTCTTATTGCTAGGCTTGCTTGTAGCACATAATGAACAACCTCTAATGAAACATGAAACACTATCTACCATGTGAGGCCAATAACAATACCTCTGTAAATGTGCCACCGTTTTTCTTACCCCAAATTTTCCAACAATAAGAGAAGAATGAGCTTCTCTCATGATACTTAGTCTCTCTCCCTGTGGTATACATAACTTTCCCATATGAAACAACAAATTATTATTAAAATGATAATCATTCTCCTCAATATGATTCCCTTCACTCAAGTTAGCATACACATCCTTAAAATCAACATCTGATGCATAATGTTCTATGTAGCTCTCATGTACAATAGAATAATTCTTAAGTAAAGTAGTAGCACTAATAATAGGCCTTGAAAGAATATCACCAACTTTATTGAAAATACCTTTCTTGTACCTTGTTACCAAGTGAATTTTTTTTAGAAAGCCCATCCATCTGAAATGCCGTGACTACTGCAATTTACTTTGTGACTGCAAGTACTGTAAAGGCTGATGGTCGGTATGAACAACTATTTCTTTTCCCATCAAATAGTGTTTCCACTTTTTGACACTTTGTACCAACACATACAACTCCTTATCATATGTAGGATAATTCACAACAACACCAATAATGTCTCAGTATGAAATGTGATAGGCTTACCATGCTGTAAGAGAATTGCACCCATGGTGTAAGCACTAGCATTGGTCTGAATCTCAAATGGTTGTCTCAAGTCCAGTAATGCAAGAACTGGAGCTGAACTTATCTTTTCTTTAAAAGACTTGAATGCTTTCTATTTCTCGCCCCCCAATTGGAAAGCATGCTTCACACTTGTCACTGCATGCATAGGAGTTGCTATGGCAGAGAAGTTAGAAATAAGCATCCTCCAATACTGAGCTGCACCCAAAAAACTTCTTACCTCTATAATGGATTTGGGAATACAAAAATTCACAATAGCTTCTACCTTAGAAGGATCAATTCTCAAAGCACCTCCTCCTACTATGTGTCCCAAATAAACCAAAGAAATCTTTCCAAATTCACACTTTGACATTTTAAGAAATAACTGATTTTTCTTCAAAATATCAAGTACTTTCTTAACATGCATGACATGCTCTTCTCTAGTATTGCTGAAAATTAAGATTTCATCTAAGTAGACAATAATGAAATCATCAAGAAAAGGATGTAAGACATCATCCATTACCCACTTGAAAGTGCAGGTGCATTGCATAAACCAAACAACATAACAAGCCACTCAAAGAGTCCTTGTTTGGTTTCAAAATCTGTCTTCCAAATGTCACTTTCTTCAATTCTAACTTGATGATAACCAATATGTAAGTCTAAATTAGTGAAATATTTATAATCTTTCAATTGATGTAACAAATAATCTATCATTTGGAGTGGGCAACGATTCTTTACTGTTATTTTATTTAATGCCCTAAAGTCCATGCACATGTGCCAAGTTCCATCTTTCTTTGGAATCAACACTATCGATGACCCACATGGAAAAGTGCTTGGTCTTATGAAACCTTTGTCCAACAAGTCTTTAATTTTCTTCTTTATTTCAACATTCTCCATGATAGACATGCTGTACATGCCTATGTTAGGAAGAGGGCAATATGGATGTAAATGGATTTCATGTTGAATCTCCCTTTTAGGAGGCAAACCTGTTGGTTCCTTAAACATCTCATGATGTGCATCAACTACATCATATAAATATGATTTAAGCTTGGAATCAAAATTTTCAAATGACTCATGATTCACATCAACCTTATGCTTGATCATAAGAAGTACAAAACTCTTACTTGAATTAACTAGCCTTTTTACCTATCCCACATTTACCATCGCTATATTTTCCTTCATGTGATGTGCTCTGACAATGTACTCCTTGCCATCTCTGAAAATATGATATTCACTTTCATGTAAATGGAAGATCTCTTTCCTATCAAATAAGTAAGGACTTCCCACAAAAATTCCTAATATATCAAGCGGTACCACATCAAGTTCAACTATGTCAATAAAGTGTGCAGTAATTGCAAAGTGCAATATGCACTTTCTTGAGACTTGTAAGTTTGCATCCTTGCACATCCACCCAAGTGGATAAGGCTTTGGATGTGGAATGGTTTCAAGTTTAAGATATTTGACCAAGTCTTCTGATATGAGATTTACTTGTAACCCACTGTCAAATAGTGTGTCAATATTTGTGTGTTTTGAGACTACCCTCACATGGAATAATTCAATTCTTTCTTCCTCATTAGGAGCTTGTTCATAACAGTTTGAAGTACTAGTACTTGCTTTAGTTTCATTTTATTTTCCCTTCATACTTTTCAAACCCATGGCTGCAATTTTGGTTTCATCGCCTGAATCATCACCTAAATTTTGAGGTGTAGTTGTAGTAGTTGTAGTTTTCTTCTTTCCTTTGTTTTTGTTAAACATATTTCTTTTTCAGGATAAAGTTTCCAATAGTTTTTCTCTTCATGTCCTTCTCTTGAATAGTGTTTACATATCACTTTCTCACCCTCATTTTTGATAGAGGAATTCTTTTTTCCTATTCCCTTAAAGGTTTTCTCTTTGTTTTTTCCCTTAAAAGGCTTGTTTCTACCCTCATCAAAAGTGCTTTTCCCTCTAGTCTCTAAATGTGTAGCTTATACAAAAACTTCATCTAAACCAGTAGGATTGAACATAAGGATAACATGTTTAAGGTAGTTGTAAAAACCACTTATATATTTCAGCAAAGTGTCTTGACTTTGTAAGTATACCCCTAATAAGGGTGCTCTTCTCCTAAACTCTTGGTTGTAGTCTTGGACATTTTGTCCCTTTAGTTGTCTAAAGTTTTGTCAGTTCATTATAGCCTTTTGTAAATTAGCAAGAGGATAAAATGGCTTCTTAATTGTGGAAATAAATTCAACCCATGTTAAAGTAATCTTACCATGTTTCTTAATTTCATCCCTGGTCTTGACATCCCACCATACCAATGTTGCTCCATCCATTCTTAAAGAGGCTAGTTGAATCTTGGTTTTGTCATGCTATAAGTTATGTATCCTTAAATAAACTTCCAACTGTCTTATCCAGTTATCAAGTTTCTCTGCATTGAATTCACCATTAAAAATGGGTAATTCAAATTTAGCATCTAGCTTTAAATATGGACTTTTTCTAGAAGATTTAAGCTTGTGAGATTGATTTACCGAGGTAGAGGATGACGATGTAGAGGAAGAGGATTATGATGGAGATGGTGGATAACAATTTCCTGCATGTCCTTTCTTTCAATTAGCGTCACCTTTCTTACCTCCTGAAGAGCCCTCTCCTTCTTTCTAATGTTTAGACCCTTCTCCAACCAACCTATAATTCCTTTCCTGGTATAATATTCTTACCATCTCATTCATGTCCAAAACAACTTTTTTGAATACCCATTCTTCTTCTTTTGGATCCATGTCTTCAGGAACTTTTTATTCCCTTTTAGACATACTTGAAGATTCTTCTAAGGCTATTGATGGTGAATTAGAAGGTGGAGATAATGGCAGTGTGGCCCTCCTTGGTTGAGGATTATCTGGTGCTCTAACCAACTGCCCTTTCCCTCTTTGAATTTTAAGCATAGTAAGCATTAAAACTTGCAAAACAGTAAAATATATCTTTGCACGAAACTAATATTCAAAACTTGATCTCTGATACCATCTAATCTAAAAAATAAACTACTTGTATGTGTTGTTCAAGATATTCATTTCCATTAAATTATACGTGAAAATTATTACTCATGTCTTGCAATTGAAACAAATTGTTTTTGGTAAATTTTTGAGTCTTATGTGTGAAGGAGTATCATTTCATTTTATTGTTTAGCATATTAAATCTGAAAAACACAACAAGATAAAATCACATAATATAACACAGCAACTGTTGAGGAAGTTCACCCCTCCTGAGATACATCTACTTGGTCCAAGGCCCCCAAATGGGCATGTCCTTGCTCTTATTAGATGCGCAAATTGGTTATATAATTATAAGAAAGCCTAAACAGGAAAAATAAGTTGTGGAAATGAGTTTAGAACATAGAAAATAGTAAATATTGGCTTTTGTTTCACCTCCAATGGTTAATCATAGCCCAATACAGCTCCAACACTCCCTAGGCCCTCATGGATCTCCAAGCTTTTCTGTTGAAAATATACCTGAATATCAGCTCTGTTGACTTTTCAACCTATAACATTGGCTCTAAAATGCTCAGAATATTCAAAATCAAAAAATAATATGCTCAAAAAGGTTCCCCCTAGTGAAAGTTATGACCACCTAAAGTTTTGTCCAAGTTGGCCTAAGGAAACTCCACCAAACTTGGAGTAACTGCAATTAGCTCCACTAACTTTGGCAACAACGCCTAAAAAGGTAAACTGCGCTCCAATTTTTCCACACAATTTGGGTGGAAATAAATGTTAAGATGGGTAGTGGTCACATGGACCGACTATCCCACCACTGGCGGAACCGTGCAACCAACAGTTATGAAACTATGGCATTTACCATTAATGAGACCATTGCCGAGGTAAGTGACCATGCAAACTGTAACACTTAACCATTGGGTTCAATGTTTATCCACCGAGTTTTCCCTATGTTTCTGAGCCTTGGTCTTATGGATAGGGGACTGGTTCCTTTCCGCCCAAAACTTACCTTTGATAAAACTTTAAATATCCAATGTGACCTTAGGTTGTTGAGAACTACTATGTGGGTGGGTTGGTCAGGTGTGTGGGCTGGCAGCCACCTGACCCAGGGTCAATTCCTATGAACACTCAATAATTTTTCCACAATAAACCTACAGTCTTGGGGAAACATGGCGGACTCCAAGGAGGCCACGTGGCATCCATTAATTGGCCACTGAAACCACTGGTATATCCATTGTGCAATCCGAAGTTAACAAGTGTCGATATGTGATTAGATGAGAAGGAATATTATTTTCTTTAATATATTTATCTATATATATATATTTATATATATAATATTATATATATATATATATATATATATATATTTTTCAAAGTCAACCCAGGTCAAACTAGACTTTTGCATGAATTTGTGAATTTTTAAACTTGAATAACTTTCAAATACAGTGTCGGATTTGAGTTTCATTCATGGCTACAGGATTGTATCGACAATGCCTATCCTTTTGTTCTGGTTTCACCCAATTCCAATAAATTCAAAATTTGAGCATTTTTTCCACTTAGGACATGATCACTTGATCAATGAAAGTAGAAGTGATTGATAATGCATGCAAACATTAGATGAAAGATTCATTAAATAGATCAACATGCATGTGGGTGAAGTGAGTTTCCGAATCGGCGAACGTTCGTGAAAAACAGTTTCATGCAAGAAACAACAATGAGGTAGCAATGAAAATTGAAATAATGCTAGTACAAGCTATTATGCATGTAAACGAATGCACGCATTCAAAGAAATCAAGAAAACAACACTCACATAAGAAAAAACACAAAAAGCAACAAAAATGATGAAAAACACAAGTTAAGGCCACTTACTGGTGAATAGATGAGCCGGATATGTCGAAGAGTCCTTGATGTGCTATGCGATGTTAGAGATCTAAGATTGATGTGATAGAATGAGCTTTGATGTGTCGAATAAATAAGTTTCAGCTCATGATGCACATGCCATAGATCTAGGAAAAAGTGACCCTTGGAGGAAAGTTTCTAAATGAACTTTGAATGTAACCTCCAGCTGCTAGAAATAGCTCCCTGAATCTGGGAAAAGTCAAACCATGCATGAATTTCAAGTTTCCTTGGTCTTGGGTGGAATAGATCAACCAAACTACTCATGTGTGAGGCTGCTCAACTACTAGGAGGAAATGTGCATTTCTAGCTGGGAGCTTGGTTGGTTTCCCAAGAGATTTGCGCAATTTATGTGTAGAGGAGCTAACTACTGCCTATGATTGCACAATTCCTAGGCCGAGCAACACTGCTAGCGGAAATTGTAGAAATTTTTATTGTGAGGGTTAACATTCAGAATGGTGCAATTTTGGAGCCTAGCAAGTTGCTAGATAGAATTGTGCAATTTCTAGAGGGAAGGTTAGTTGCCCTCCAAAATTGCACAATTTATTGTGGAAGATACTCAACCTACAACTGGACAAAGTCCAGATGAATAGCCTGTGATGGGAATGCATCATGATTTGATCAACATGTTGTCTTTGTGCAAGAAAAACATTGAAGCTTGTGTACTTGACGAAGCAAGACAAGGTACATTTAAAGTTTGGTAGGGAGGCTCCAAAACGAAGCTAAGGTAAAATTTTGGAGGGTGGTTGTGACCGCTACAACAAGTTCCTTATACATAGTCTTGATTACTATTTAATGGGAACTTTTGAGTAGTTTATCCACTACTACAAATATAGGGTCATGTCTTCATGTTTTCATTGGTAGTCTCATGATGAAATCCATTTATATAACTTCACACTTAGACTTCAATATTTCATGGGGTTGAAATAACCCTGTTAGATATGTGTGCTCAACTTTTACTCACTAACACTCTAAGCACCTTGCCACAAAATTTACAATGTCCTTCCTCATCCCCTTCTAGAAAAATAGTAGTTTCAAGCCCATGCTCATTTTATTAAAATTTGGGTGTGCATTTCATATTTCTTGATTTGCTTCACTCAATATCAGTTAGTTCATTTCATCATCTGATGGTACATATGTCCTCCCATGGAATCATAATACGCTATCACTATCTAAATAATACCCCTTATATTTTGGAATAAACATTTCATCTTCCCTTAAACCCATGCTAACCTCCTTCGACTAAGTGTCCTCAGATTGTAATTTAAGAAACTTCTCCCTCATGTTTGTCTTTAGGGTAATCACCAAAATACTCAAGACCCTTGACTTAAAGCATCCACCACCCTTTTTAATATTCCCTTTATTTAAGTAATATCAAAATAATATTCACTTATAAACTTTTACCACCTTGTTTACTTGGATTTTAAATGGTCTTGTGTGAATATGTGTTGCAATCCACAATCATCAGTATTAATTTCAAACTTCATTCCTAGTAGGTAGTGTCTCTAAACCTTTAGGTTTTATATAATAACCACCATGTCTAGATCATGCATCTTGTATAGTTCTCCACATGGGGTTTTATTTTCCTTTAAGCATACACTATTACCATTCCATATTACATTAGCACGCAAACAAGGCCTTCCTTGAAGGTATCAATGTAAACTAGAAATTGATGTTCCATATCTAGTACCTTCCAGATCAGTGCAATTGCTAACAAATCCTTTAACTTATTGAACACTTCTTCTGTTATGAAACCAGCTCACAAAAAGATAGAAAAGAGAGATCCACGCCTTAGAATTCAGCCTCTTCGAGGGGGCAAACCCCTTTACATTACATAAATGAGCAATTCTTTGATGATACAAATGAAAAGACCTCCTTTCTATATATAGGAGTCTAAGGGCTCATAACATAATCAGAGTCGACATAACAAATAATAATGTAAGGGCACAATAATAACAATAGTGGGCTTCTATGGGGCACAATAGTAACAATATGGGCACTACATGGGTACATCAATATAATAAGGGGGTTGTACTAATAACAATAAGGGGTTACACTAGTAGTATAGGGGCCTAACATGCCCCTCTCCTTCAAAAAGCGTTGTCCTCAACGCTTGAGTAGTTCTTGATGCTTTTGTATAAAATTCTTGTCCTCCCATGTGGAATCTTCAGCGGGTAAGTTCTTCCACTTGATGATATACTCTGAAATTGATCGATTTCGTAGTTGTCGGGTTCTTGTTTCTGTGACTGCTGCAGGTTCCAATATGATTTTTCCTTCCTCTTGAATTTCTAACAATATTGTTTGAATTGGGATCTTTTGCAACTTTTGAATAAGTGGTCGTACTTCTTCGTCCTTCTTCCATTCATCCCTTGCTTCATTTATCCAATCTGTTTGGATAATAGAAATAGCAAAAAACAGTGCTTCCACATTCTCATCCTTGAAGAGTCTTCCCATTCGGTAAGGTCGCCATTTTTTAAGTGCATATAGCATTGCCAACACTTCCTTCTCATAAATAGCTTGCTTGAGACGTAGCAGTAAAAATTCCCAATCACCTACATCAAAACATTTTTCACTATGATGTTGATCTACCTGTTGTTTCATTTGATTTTGCACCAAAGTGGCTTTATCCTTTAAAAGTTGGAGAACTTGTTGTTGATGCGCGATGTGATCTTTCACTGCTTGAACCTTTTTCTTCTTGATATGTCCTTCTATCTCTAGAGTTTGAGGAGTGGTAATTTCTTCCAATCCTTTACAAGATATGGCCGGATTCATTTCTTGATG
>APFE031212819.1:0-28446 GCA_000404065.3 Pinus taeda | reverse complement strand
TGTATAGGGCAGCATAGGACTCTCCAATAGAGCTGTGTATAGGGCAGCGTAGGGCTCTCCAATAGAGCTATGTATTGGGCAGCGTAGGGCTCACAATAGAGCTGTGCATAGGGCTCTCCAATAGAGTTGTGTATAGGGCAGCGTAGGGCTCTCCATAGAGCTGTGTATAAGGCAGCATAGGGCTCTCCAATAGAGTTGTGTATAGGGTAGCTTAGGGCTCTCCATAGAGCTGTGTATAGGGCAGCGTAGGGCTTCTCTTTTAGACCAGCAATTAGATCTCTCCTTGCTGCGTTATGTAGGCTTCCTTCACTGCGTTAAAATCTCCTCCATGACAGCGTTAGGATCTAGGGCATCCTCTAGGGCAGCGTATCCTCTTTAGATCTCTCCTCCCACCAAAACCCAAAGACAAGTGGAGAGGAAGAGATCACCAAGAGGTTGTGTGTCCAAATGACTTTCAAGGCACCCACATTTATACTAAAACGTTGAGCACAAGTGGGGTTTATTTGGTTGTTGGCCAACCTTGATGAATTGACCCATAACACAAATAAATTCATATCTCCATGAATACTTATCGGAATCGGATGATCTTTAGATCTATCCTACACCTCTCGATGAGAGGGATAGAAGAAAAATATCAGCTGCCATTAATAAGATGACCCACATGGAGTTTGGCCCTAGTTGCCAATTTTAACAAATCGTCGTGGTGTTCTTCTTCTTCGAATAGTGGTATGTCTTCGTCATCGGAATCAATAGGAATATCTTTAGATATTTTGTAGGCATGATTTTCTTCAAATATAATGTCCCTGCTTACTTCAATATGTCTTCCTTAATGTAGATTCTATATGCCTTTTGAAGAAAGACTATAGCCAACGAAGATTCCTTTAATGCTTGTAGAATCTAGCTTCTTTCGTTTGTCTTTTGGAACATGGATGTATGCGGGACATCCAAAGATTCAGAGATGGTCCACACATGGCTTCTTTCCTGAGAACGCTTCTTCGGATGTTATATTTTCAAGAATTCTATGAGGACTTCTATTTTGAATATATACAACTGTCATAACTGCTTCTCCACACAAAAACTTTGGTAGGTCTTGATCAAATATCATAGTTCATATACATTCTTCAATTCTTCTATTTTTCCTTTCTGCAACTCCATTATGTTCGAGATTGTAGGTAACAATGAGCTCCCTCTTAATGCCTACTTCTTTACAATATGCATTTAGTTCTTTTGAAGTGTATTCTGAGTTCTCCACCATTGTCGGATCTCAAAATCTTTATCTTTCTTTTGGTTAAAGTTTCCACTTCAGATCTAGATTCCTTAAACTTTTCAAATACTTCATTCTTTGTCTTGAGGAGGTTGAGCCATGTCTTTCTAGAGTGATCATCAATGACGGTCACAGTAAAGATGACCTCCAAGAGATTTATCATACATAGGCCCACACACATCTGAATGAATGAGGTCTAATATCTCCTTAGACCTAGTTTCACTGTTTGTAAAGGGTTTCCTTGTATTATTTCCCAAAGCACATCCCTTACATACTCCTTCACGATCCTCTTTGATGTTGGGGATGCCATTAACCAATTGATTGAGAGAGGGAATAGCCTTATAATGTAAATGTCCATATCTCTATGCCATAGCTCAATGGGATTGATTTCCATGTGAACTAAGGCTTGAGGAGACGGTGTTATGACTCTATATAGACTTCACATACTCCAATAATCCTAGCTTTATCAATGCTTGAATCCTTTCCCCAAACCAGAACCTTTCCATCTATAAAAGCAATTTTATCCCCTTTATCTTCTAAGGAAGAAATTGAAAGTAAATTCTTTTTCAAACCTGGAACATAGACTATATTGTTGAGATGCAGCTTTGCTCCATTTTCCAGCTTCAAAGAAGTTGATCCCAGGGCCTTAAAACATAACTTTTGTTGTCTCCCAATTCCACTGCATGAGAAGATGGTTCCTTTGATAGGGTGTGAAGTTGTTTACTTTCACCTGTCATGTGCCTTGATGCTCCACTATCAATAATCCAAGCATTAACATCATTGAGTTATCATGTAAGTGCAATCAAGAACCCTTTGCTTTTAACCTTCATGAATAAGTTGTAGATGATTCTTTTGATCCATCTTCCTCTGATATTGATTCCCATCCTTAAATATTCCATCATAGAGCAATTAACCTTTCCTTCCAAGCCAACTAAGTGATCTTCAATCTTTCTTGACCTTAGCGCTGATATCATGTTGAGAAATCAATGCTAGGAGAATTAGGTTTATGATTTCCCTTTCTTGATAATTACTTGTGAGTTATGTTGGCTTCTTTTACTTCTTTATAGTATTATCTTTCATTAAGCAATTACCAAATTAAGGGTGTATGAAGATCACAAAAACAAGAGACACAAAATGCAGGCACTCATCCAAGGCAAAACCCCTATCTAGGGGAAAACCCAGTCAAACTTCTTCCTTCAGTAGTATTCACGAGATTATCCAAGACTCCTTGACCTAGACACAAACTTCCTCCAATTACCAAGTCATCCCTTCCTTCCAGCAACTTCGATCCAAATCTTTGACCTTGCAACAGCAGCACTTCGACCTATGCAGCAATAGAATTTTGAACTATGCAACAGAATTTTCGACCTAGGCAACAGAAGAATCTTTGACCCTAGCAACAGAATCTTCGACCCAGTAATTTCACATAAAAAAGGGAGAGAGATGGCCCAAACTCAGTATAAATCCTAGAAGTCCTCAAAGGGGACTTTGACCTAAAACATGTTAAAATTGGCAACTAGGGCCAAACTCCAAGTGGGTCATATTATTTATGGCAGGGGATATTTTTATTGGATCCCTCTCATTGAGAGGTGTAGGATTGATCTAAAGATCATCTGATTCCGATAAGTATTTATGAATATGAATAATTTATGTTATGGACAAATTGTTAGTTGGGCCAGCAACTTAGTAGGCTCAGAAGCCCAACAGTGAGTCTATTCAACCTCTACGTTTTAGTATAATAGAAGAGGACTTCAGTCATTTCTACACACTTGGATCTCTTCCTCTCTCTACTTGTCTTTGGGTTTTAGTAGGAGGAGAGATCCTAAGGAAAAGTCGGAAAAGCCGAAAATGTCGGAAAAGCTGGAAATGCCAAAAATACCGGAAAAGCCGGAAAAGCTGGAAAAGCCGGAAATGCTGGAACTATCGGAACTGCTGGAAAAGTCGGAACTGCTGAAAAATCAAGAACCACCGGGTACTGCCGAAACAGCCAGAGCATCTGTCTCCGAAGGAAGGCAGCATGATGTATAAGATCATGGGCAGCATAATAAGCAACATGATGATATGAGCATGGGCAGCATAATGATGCATGATGATATGAGGATGGGCAGCATAGTGATGAATGAGATCATGAGCATGGGCAGCTTCATGATGAATAAGACCATGGAAGATGCAGCATGAAGATGAGAGCAGCTTTGTCATCAAGGTTCAACACATGTGACAGTACAGCGAGGTGTCACACGATAATGTGCAGCAAATAGACGAGATGCAGCACTATGATAGGTGAATGAGTCACCTTAGAGATTCAGTTGAAGCAATATGTCTTCAACTGATCTCATGCCAATATCAAAAGTCAAAGTGATTGACTTCTATTATAAATGTACTATCTCTCTCACTTTCTCTGTTGAACTTTGAAGAACATAAAAGAAGAATTGATCAAGGGTTTCCCCACATTGGGGTTTGTCCCTGGCAAGCACCACATCTTGTGTCCTCTTGTCTTGGCTTGTCTTCTGCGATTTATATTTACGTTCTATCTGCAGTTTACTTTATGCTGATGTGATTCCTAATGTGGAAAAGAAATTGAGATAAATTGCTCTAGCATAAAACATACCTAAAATTAACAAAACATGATGACCCAAGCATTAAACCATGCTTTAATAAGTCATAATAATAATAATAATTCGTTTTATTTTCTTTCGATAAATACATTTCATTATGACTCTAATACAATTGTGAAGACTGAACTTAGTTATAATTTTCAACGTCATCTTGCTTCCATCAGGAACAAATCATATAGGATCAACCTCAATCCATCAATCCAAGTCTTAGGTACAATATTTTATTTGCAAGCATGAGACTCCTTCATGACCCTCAAAGCCTTGAGGTG
This sequence comes from Pinus taeda, assembly GCA_000404065.3. Classification (NCBI taxonomy): domain Eukaryota; kingdom Viridiplantae; phylum Streptophyta; class Pinopsida; order Pinales; family Pinaceae; genus Pinus; species Pinus taeda. Next base: position 24,298 of record APFE031212819.1, on the reverse strand, counting down.
GTCCCATGTACACTTATTTCTCAAAAACGACCTCTACATGCATCTGAAATAATCTCATAACCGAAGCAACAATAATTCTAATTGAAATGTAGTTGTCAATTGGAGCAAAAGTCTTTTCGTAGTCCTCTCCCTCTTACTAGGAGAACTCTCTAGTCTCAAATCTCGCTCTATTTTGCCAGTTTATGGTTGAGTTGAGGCATGTACATTAGGTTGCAGTGAAGCATGTGTTGAGCTACCTACGTGGTACAGTTGGATATGGCCTGAGAGATGTCTCAAGTGGTGAAGTGAGACTATTGGTATATACTGATTATAATTTATGACTGGGTGGGGAGTGCAATGGACAAAGAGAGAACCTCGATATGTTGCTTTAGCTTGGGAACAGTTATGATATCCTGGTTTAGCAAGAAGCAAACTTTTGTCACACTCAATATAGCAGAAGCGAAGTATATCACAACCAGTGTTGCGAGTTGCGAAGCAGTGTGGCTTCGGAAGATTCTTGCAGGACTTTGATCAAGCGCTAGAGATGACCTTGATACATTGTGATAATCAAAGTTGTGTCAAGCTTTCGGAGAATCCAATATTTCATGACAAGTCAAAGCACACTGGGATCAAATATCGCTTCATTCGAGACATGGTGCAAAACGGAGCATTGAAGCTCGAGTACATATCCACAGACAAGCAGACTATGGACATTCTCACGAAGCCTCTGTCTAGGGGGTAGTTTGTATACTTAGAGACAAGCTCAACATGTGCAGAATGTCTCCCTCGCTAAGAGGGAGTGTTGATGTTTATGTAGTTTGTAGCACTAGGCAAACATTGTCCCACGAGGTCATGTTGATTTGACTAGGGGAGAATGATACATTCACCCATGGGGCCATGCTGATTTGGCTAGGTGTGAATGGCTTGGGGCAGTGTTTCTCCCATTAGCTTTGGTGCCTGGCTCAGAGAGATTGGCTCATGGCATTCACATTGCCTGCTCCAAGATGGATTGATCTATTTTTTACAGAGCAAGTTTGATTTGTTTATTTAATGGGGGTTTTCACCCACTAGTGGAATAAACGATTCTACTCTAATGTTGAGTTGTAATATAGGCTCAATAAGAAAAGGGGTTTCTTGAGACGAGGGGCTTCTTAATGGGTTTCTACTAAACATTAGAGCTCTATATAAATAGACATGCATGTGAGGAGACGTTGCATCAACATAGCAAGCTCATTCATATATTTTCTAGTGCAGGAGAAATTTCAGCTATGGAGAAATCTATTTTGGAGTTTCATCATTTCATTCTTCTTCATTATTTCACTTATGCTCCTAGAGATCGCACATGAGGGTTTGACCGAGTTTGACCAGCATTCATACAATCGCATGCGTGAGGGTTTGACCTAGTTGGACTAGCGTTCATATAGTTGCACGTGTGAGGGTTTGACCATAGTTTGACCAGCATCAATATAACCACAAATGTGATGGTTTGACCATAGTTTGACCAACATTGACTGCAATTTGACCAGTGTTGACCACAGTTTGACCAACATTGACCAGCAACAATTTGAGCAAGTTTGACTAGTGATTTGACTTGTGATGTTGACTTAGATTTCTAGAGAAAATCTTATTTGTAAACCTCGTTGAAAAGACAATTTCTCCTCAAGAAAAGTTGTTGGGTTTTCTCTTGGATTGGGTTTCCCAGGGTAAAAAAATAGTGTCTATTGTGCATGCCTATCTTTCTACAATCTCTATTATTTCCATTGCATTTATAGTTGAGATTTTCTAGGTGTATTCAATGATAACAGTGGCATGAAAAAACACTGCTTGAAAATTCATTAGGAAATAATTATCAGATCGGAAAATTGTATTCTACCGCACATGGTATAGAATTTCAAGAAACAAATCATTCTCACTCACATCCGAGTCATCCAACTATCTGCAGACTGCACCCAAGACCACATATCTGCAATACCATCATTTAGAAGATATGGGGATAAGTCACTTTGGGTATGCACATTTCGATCATGTGCCCAAGGCATCTCACTTGTACCATATAAAGGCAACTCGAATGGTCACTATTACCCACCATATTGCACAAGGGTTGCACATGTGGTTTTGATCACCCTTAGTCTCCTCTCTTCCCGACTCTGCCTTATGTTTAGTTTAATAGGAGATACCACCTTTATCACCATGATACAAAAACTTACGTGGACTCCCCTTTATAAACTGCACAATTTATACCTTAATAAACTAACATATGTTCAAGAAAATTAAAAGGTTACTTTATCCTAAATGTTGTGATCCCTTTTTATTCATTCAGACCCATAATTCAATTTCCATATGCTTTAAAAGGCACATATGTTGAGAAGGGATTATAGTACGAGTAAAGAGTGGGGATTTTCATATTAATCGAAAGCTTTGAGTATATGAAGAGGTCGTCAAATGAAATACATAAGGATTGGGAGCCAACTTTATTATAGTGAGGCGTAGTGAGTCGAACTTCCCATACAGCGACCCTTCTTTGCAAGCAAAGTCCATGATTTTAGATAATATATATATATATATATAATATATTATTATATGTTAGGGGCCTTCTCAAGTTATAACAAAATATATATATATAGATGCTTAAAGGGGGACCAGGACCGGGACTAGGACCGTCAAAGGGGGTGTCCGTGTTACACAATGTATTTGAAGAGGGTCCTTGAATCAACCTTGCTCACATGGAACCACCCTCAACCACAGTCCACGAATTATGAAAGGAATGTACTTTATTATGTGAACCACCTTCATGGCTCAGCCCACATTCAAGATATATATGAAGTTGTGGGATTATCCTTTTCCTTAAGGGGAGGTGTAAACCATATGAAAGAGGTGTCATATAGAATTCAAACTATTTACTCAATCATCCCTTTATCACATGGTTTGACTTGACCCTTTACCTCATCAAATTAAATTGATCTCTGTTATGAAGCTACCATCTTAAGACCACTGCATGTATTCATAACATATAGAATCATTGTTGAGCCGAATTTATGACAAAATGGTGCATCAAGCTTGAATGGTGTTGAACAATCTAGGGCATCTAGGTTATGATGAGATTCTTCTGACAATGATAACTATTTGTGAGATAATTTTTGCTTTTTCTTATTAGCACAATCTTCTCTTATTATTATTAGAGTGTGTTCTCTTACTTCATCAAATAGTTACCAAAACAAAAGAGACAAGAACACAAGATGTTGGCTCTCAACCAGGGAAAAACCTCTCTTTCCTAGAGAGGAAAACCCTTCTGCAAATTTCTCTTATGACAAATGCCAAACACTAGACCCTTGACAAGTAGATCCTTCAAGCACAAGACACAGTCTCTCTTTCTTTTTTCCTTTAACTGATGCCTCCTTCTACACTGCACCCTGGCCTCTTCCTTCGCTCTTCTTCCATCAACTGATGGAACTTTCTGCAAAAACCGTAGGTCTCCTTAGAGACCTCTATTTTGGTGTCTTACTTTCCTTCTCAACCTTGCTTGGCAGTCTTCTATCTCCTTGATAATTAGACCAGAGAATGAGGCTTTTCTTGAGATATATCTTCACGTTAGAGGCTGAGATTTCTTCGCACATGTGGCTGATCTAGGGCTTGAAATAGACTCTTTTACTTGCTCTCTTTCTTCGCTTTAGGTGGGACCTACTTCGCTTGAGATGAAGGCCTATTAGGAGCCTCTTCTTAGCCCAATCGAACTCTATTATGTTGTTGCACTTGTGGATCTAATGTGACCACAGAAATAACCTTCTTTCTTCGCACATGTGACAAAAGTTGGCCCCAAAACAGTGCTCCAAAACTCGGATTCCTTTCTCCTTCACTGACCTAGAAGCACCTTCTTTCTCTTTCTCGCGCCTCTTTCTTGACTCTCTTTCTCACTGATTTCAGAGATCACTTAGTGGTTCACTTGTGAGGTTGAACTACCCTATATATAGGAGTCTGTCCCTCCTATTTGGGCCGACTTGAGCTAGTGAGGCCGACTTGAATTTAAAGTGCACCAAAAATTCATTCTTTGAGCCGACATGAAGAGGAGACTTGTCTTTACTTTGAAGGATCACCTTTGACATATTTCTTTGATAGATTTACATAGTGTAATATGCCCACATGGGTCTTTAACAATTACATTGACTCTTTGACTTTCCTAGAAGCACTTAAACATGTGCTTGACCTATCAAATGGGCAAGAAACCATTCTTGATAATGACAAAAATAATAATTCCTTTTCTTTTACAAGTACAAAGATCAAAATTACATCTATGAAGACCGAACCTAGTTACACTTTCTTCAGCACTCCCTCTTAACTAGGGAGGTATTCATAAATCATTACAAGGTTTTTGGACATTTTCAATTTGAAGAATTCACATAAGAGAAATCGGATTGGCAATCCATTTGTTATAGCATCATAGTAACCAACATTATTTCCACAACAAGCCTTTAACTGACAACTCTATCTCTTATTAGAACAATGACTATAAACACCTTCATCATTGTCTCTCAAGGTACATACCCACCCGGGTGTTCACTGAGTATGACCTTCTAGGACTATTCTTGTCTTGTGTTCCCAACCCTCAAAGAATATCGGTCCTCTTGCCTACTCTTATCTTGGATGCCCTACACATCCTCAAAGAGCATCGGATGCCAGATGATTACCCAATCCTCCATTCTTTCTTCCCAAGTGAAGACAAGAATGTTGTGTCTATCTCTCCCTCTCAACGAGGGAAGATATGCCCATCCCTGTAAAGGAATGTACCCAAGTTCCCTCTGACCAAGGACTTGCCCAAGCTTCCTCTTAATTAGGGACTTGCCAAAGTTCCCTTTCAACTAGGGACTCTTCTTTTCATCAGCAACTCCTTTTTGTGGGTCCCTTAGCTGCTTGATCACTTTCCTTCCTTGATGTCATGAAATTCAGTCGAGCTTCTTCCTTGTAGGGCATCAGTCATCGATCACTTTCCTTCTTGATCTGTCATGTCATTCCATTCTTCATGAAAAGTGGCCTTCTTGGTACATATCTGGAACCTTCTTCATATGGCTACTTCTTTCTCATCATGCTTATTTCCGGAATTTCCATCCTCCACATGAATGCTAGTTGTACTTGCACTTACAACTCTTGTTCTAGTAGCCCTACATGAACTCATCAGATATTATTCAAGAAATCAAAACATAACATTAAATTAAATAGTACCTTACGAGTGGCCCTTTCATCATGACATCTTGTTGGCTTGAATCATCAACATCCTGCGTGTTCATATCTCCAAGGCCTTTCCAGGTGTCAAGGGTCCTTTGATCTTTTCCTTCCTTTGTCAGAATTCTCGTGCCTTCCTCCAGGAGATGCTTTAACAAATCTGTCGGATGTTGATTCCTAGTGTCCATGGTGTCCTTTTATCCCTGATCTCTTTTCTCATATGATTCTTTATAGGTTTCTTAGTCAACCACCTCATACTCCATATGAGGACATTTCTCATGTTGACCTTTATCAGTGTGTGAACCATGCCTTCGTGCATATTCTTAATGAAAGAGATCTACCCTATTCTTGACCATGCTTCCAGAGCAATTCCCCATGCTCATTAATACAAATGATGACATGACTTAACTGAAAGACATAGATGTATACATACCTCATCTTAATTCTTTCCTTGATCACCTCAGCTTCCTTGATTGAGATTACCTCAATCTCCTTTGCTATCTTATATCTTTCTTTGACTACATCCGTTCTTGAATCCCCATAGGTAATCCTCATCGAGGCATTTGCCTTTTCTGAAAATCATGAACCTTCTATTGAAGATTCCACCAAAGGATTCTTATAGTCCTCATCCTGCAAATGCTCCTTCATGTTGATGATAGTGGCCTTCTAAGGTGATTCTTCCTGATCATGATCATTCCTTTATGCAATTATGAGGTCATTCAATCGCTACATCTATATGAATATCTCTATCTGAGTTGTCTCTACACAATGCTCCTATATTTCTAAAGATGCCATTCTCATAAATCATGCAATCTATCCTGCTGCTACATATTCCTATGATATCCATAATTTTAAAGAGAGCTTATGTGAAGAAGTTGATCTCAGTCATAGTAGAGATCTGGGGGGGCTTCCTTCTGTTGCTTCTTCTCTTCTTCTTTCACTTCTTGGGTAATGTCGGCTTCTTCTCGTTTCCTCTTATTTTTGTCCTTCTTGAACTTAGGACAATCCCTCTTATAGTGTCCATATGCTTGGCAGCCAAAGCATTTGACTTTGGACATATCTTTTTTACCCTTTCTTTGTGGCTCAAACTTGCCAAATTTCCCTTTTCTCTTGGCCATAGCAACAAATGCCTGCACCTTTGATCCCACATCATCTTTGGCTTTGAGTCTAGTCTCCTCAATTTTGCATAGAGACCAAAGTTAATTCAACGAGGTAGCTTCCTTCTTGGCATATATACTTGATGTAAAGTTGCCCCATTCTTCAGGTAATGCATTGAGCACTACAATAGTCATCTCTTTGTCTGACATAACTTCTCCTAGTTACTGTAGTTGGTCTCTCATCTCAAAGACCTTCATGAAGTAGGTAGATATTCATTCTTCCTTGGATATCTTCATTTTATATAATTCATTACACAACGATATCACTTCTCCAACTGTACTAACTGAGAATAGCTCCACCAGCTTATCATAAATTTCTTTAGATGTTTAAAGTTTGGAAACATAAGGAATGAGAGGGTCCTTGATGGATTCTATCAAAATCCTTTGAGCCCTTGTTATATCCTTATTATACCTTGTTAGGGCTTGAGTTTGTTCCTTTGCAGGAACAGTGACATTCCATTTGATGTAGTCCATAACTTCATTTTCTTTTAGAAGTAGATCAATCCTCTTTTTCCATGCAAGTAAATTAATAGTCCCAAGCAATTTGTTGCTTTCCTTGCAAAAGACATTCCATTTGATGTAGTCCATAACTTCATTTTCTTTTAGAAGTAGATCAATCCTCTTTTTCCATGCAAGTAAATTAATAGTCCCAAGCAATTTGTTGCTTTCCTTGCAAAAGACATTTTTATATGTTCAGAACATGACATAAAAATACTTACTTGAGAGAGTTGTTGAGAAGAGACTTGCAGCTTCCTTGAAAATTTGATGATTTGACTTCTTGGATATTGGTGTTCTTCAAGATGCTTCCTTCAAGGTGCCTTATGAGAGATCAACTTGGTGATGAAGACTTCTCAATATGTAGTCCTTGAGATCTTCATTGATAGGCCTTGACCTTGGGTGCCTTCCTTTGAAGATGAAGAATCTTTGATGGAGACTCTTCTTAAATGATCCTTCTTGTAGATGCCTTTAGATGGAAGGTTTTCTTCTTTCTTTATTCCCATAATGGTAGTCCTTCTTGATAAATCTAGGAGAGGAGATGGTAGTCCTTTTTATTTTGATGGATCTGGAGCCCTAGCTTGTAGATCTGACGCTTCAACTTTTCTGTTCTTGAGATTCCCTTCCTTGATGTGTCACATTAGCTCTAATACCATGTTGAAGAATCTAGGGCATCTAGGTTATGATGAGATTCTTCTGACGATGATAACTATTTGTGAGGTATTTTTTATTTTCTTTTATTAGCACAATCTTCTCTTATTATTATTAGAGTGTGTTCTCTTATTTCATCAAACAATTACCAAAACAAAAGACACAAGAACACAAGATGTTGGCTCTCAGCCAAGGTAAAACCTCCCTTTCCTAAAGAGGAAAACCCTTCTGCAAATTTCTCTTATCGAAGCTTCAATTGACAAATGCCACACACTAGACCCTTGACAAGTAGATCCTCCAAGCACAAGACACAGTCTCTCTTTCTTTTGTCCTTTAACTGATGCCTCCTTTTGCACTGCACCCTGGCCTCTTCCTTCGCTCTTCTTTCGGCAACTGATGGCACTTTCTGCAGAAACCCTAGGTCTCCTTAGAGACCTCTATTTTGGTGTCTTCTTTTCCTTCTCAACCTTGCTTGGCAGTCTTCTATCTCCTTGATAATTAGACTAGAGAATGAGGCTTTTCTTGAGATATATCTTCAAGTTAGAGGTTGATCCTCTTAACCCTACTGCAGCTCTGATTTCTTCGCACGTGTGGCTGACCTAGGGCTTAAAATAGACTCTTTTACTTGCTCTCTTTCTTCGCTTTAGGTGGGACCTACTTCGCTTGAGATGGAGGCCTATTGGGAGCCTCTTCTTAGCCCAATCGAACTCTATTATGTTGTTGCACTTGTGGATATGATGTGACCGCAAAAATAACCTTCTCTCTCCACACGTATGACAGAAGTTGGCCCCAAAACAGTCCTCCAAAACTCGGATTCCTTTCTCTCCTTCTTCGCTGGCCTAGAAGCACCTTCTTGCTATTTTTCGCACCTCTTTCTTGACTCTCTTTCACGCTGATTTCAGAGATCACTTGGTGGTTCATTTGTGAGGTTGAACTGCCCTATATATAGGAGTCTGTCCCTCCTATTTGGGCTGACTTGATCTAGTGAGGCCGACTTGACTTTAAGTGCACCAAAAATTCATTCTTTGAGCTGACATGAAGAGGAGACTTGTCATTGCTTTGGAGGATCACCTTTGACATATTTCTTTGATAGATTTACATAATGTAACATGCCCACATTGGTCTTTAACAACTACATTGACTCTTTGACTTTCCTAGAAGCACTTAAACATGTGCTTGACCTATCAAATGGGCAACAAACCCATTCTTGACAATGACAAAAATAATAATTCCTTTTCTTTTACAAGTACAAAGATCAAAATTACATCTATGAAGACCGAACCTAGTTACACTTTCTTCAACAAATGGGAACCACTTTATTACCCCTAGCCGATCTTGCACATCCACATCCATTTGTATACATATATGAAGCTGCCCTTTTTAAACAATGTGGAGATGGCTGATAATTATGGGATTGTATGTTTATGATTCCGTTGACCTAAGTGATGGTAGCCATTGTGAAAAGAATGCAAGTGTCTCAAAAGGAGGCCCATATTTTGTGCTTTTCATTGTGCAGATAAAAAGCATCAAAATGAAATAAAATTTCAACATACACTGACAAGCATACCTCACGGGTCGAACGGCAAATCCTTAGACAGTTAAGAGAGTAACTGAGATAAAAAGCTTCTTCCATACCCAATTGAAACCATTGTAAATCAGTACTTTGTTGCTCCCCTAGTTTATATTTCATTCCTGTTGAAAAGCTGCAACAATTATCATCTTTTCAAACGTATTTTTGTCTAGCTGCAAAACTCTGCACTATCTAATGATTCTGAAAGCATGTCATTTATCGCTATTAATTATGTTTCAGTTTAGCTCTTCACAATCAGCAACACCTGCCTCACATTTGAATCTTGACTATCATCAGCCCTCTATGGCATATCCATGCTAACTATTATACATTTTAAAAAGGAACATATTCTAAACTATCAACTACAAGCTTCAAGAATAAAATAGAAACTAAAACTTAAGTACATAAATTTACATAACTGATAAAGATGGATTGACTGCTTTCCTTATACAGACATTTTCCAGTTGTATATTCTTTAGATTCAGTTTTTTATTTCTGACTCAGAAGTTGAATGAGGATGTTATGCCGGTGATTTAATTCATTGATTATGGCATATGCACCTTACCATCGCATTCAAATTACCAATTATGCCCAGGTGAAGATACTTCTAAGTTCTCCTCTGTGGGCTGCTTTGAAACCCAGTTACCTTACAAGGTAGCTTGTATAAATTTGTAAAGAGGACCATAATCTCTAAATTATTTGTTGGGGATGGAGTCAATATATAACTGTTTGTAGATTTCTGGGAATGCTTTCTCTATATACTGCTACTTATCTACTTTCAATTGAATAATAAAATTTAACTTTGATAAAAATACACAAAATGTTAACAAAAGTATATTAAAAAATTTGTAGTGAATGATACAGTGTCTGGACATCTTCATTACAGCAGCAATAGAAATGGCTAGCAAGGATAAGAAAGAGCCACCCATTATAAAGCAAGAGGGGTTTTCTGATTGGCTTGTTAGAGAAGGGAAATTTATTCAACTGGGACAAATTGTAAGGTACTTTGACACTGTTACCACACAATATAGCAGGGGTTCTGTAGCCGCTCAATCTAGCAGGGGTCCTAGGAGGGGCTCCAAAGGGGCAACTACTAGACCAAGTGACAACAATGGAACAAAGACCCACTGTCATCTCAGTCAATGTCCCCTGCTCTTTACAGACTTTCACTTAAGGGAGGAGTCCCGGTATATGGGAAATCACTAAGAATAATTATATATCAATGATGGAAGGATAGTGATTTCAAGAGCCCATTCATAAGAGGGACACAGATGATAGAGCTTACTTGCTCAAGAAGCAAGGTGTAGGGTGTTGAAGAATGTAACTAGGTTTGGTCTTCATATTTGTACTTGAGTCGAATGAAATATATTTATCAAAAGAAAGCAAAGGAAATTTTATTATTAATTAAATTGACTTGTTAAGACATGGGTTTCATGCTTGGGTCAATTTTCATAGGTCAAGCCTCCATTGTAGGCTTTTAAGCTTTTCTATTTAAGTCAAAAGCCAAAATTATTTTGTCAAATGGACTCCTCCATCAAGTCACCTTGCAGTCCTCCTACAAATCAATATTCAACAAGTCGGCTTCTCAATTAAACCCAAGTCGGCTTTTTTTACAGTGGGAGACAACTGTAAATAGGAGGGTAAACTTCGCTCAACAGAACAGAGACACAAGTTTGCAAAATTTTCAGAGAATAAGTTTCGCATCTGAGAGAGGGAGTTCAGTAATCACGGAGGAAGGCAAGCTGTCACAGAACTGAAGTGTAAATCCTTTTCTGGGCTATCACCATAGGATCAAAGACTATACTACTACAGACTAAAGCATGAAGAGGCTGAAGCATGAATAGACTGTTACAAGACCGAAGTCTGGGCTGCCACCACAATATATCTCTGTTATAAAGGACCGAATTATATTGCTGCCACCACAGGACTGAAGGACCGAGTTATATCTATGTTGCCACCACAGAAATGAAAAACTGAGTTATATCTATGTTGCCACCACAGAACCGAAGGACTGAAGTATATCTCTGTTAATAAGATTATTAAAGGACCGAATTAATGATGCCACTACAAAACTGACTGAAGTATGACACAAATAAAGTATGATGAAAGCACAGTAAGGATGTCACTGATATGAGAAGGACCGAGTTATATCTATGTTGCCACCACAGAACCGAAGGACTGACGTATATCTCTGTTAATAAGATTATTAAAGGACCGAATTAATGATGCCACTACAAAACTGACTGAAGTATGACACAAATAAAGTATGATGAAAGCACAGTAAGGATGTCACAGATATGAGAAGGCTGCCACAAAGCTTACAACAAGGCTTATATAAGCATGAGAAAGCTACCACTGAATCGAAGCACGAGAAGACTGTGTTTGCAAAATATTGAAGAATGAAAGACTGAATACAAGACTCAGAACTGAAGTATAATCTAACAAGGTTGACTTGATGGATGGAAGAAGTCTTTGGTCTAGGTTATGAGAGTCTTGGTCATCTCAATTTTGTTTTCAATCTACTGAAGGAAGAATTCTTGACTGAGTTTTCTCCTACATAGGAGTTTTGCCCTGGCTGCGTCCCTACATCTCGTGTCCTCTTTTGTTTATTGATTGGCATTAGTCTTGATGATAAGAATAAGATGAATTGAAAGAAGAAAACTAATAATGAAACATCACAAGATAATGTCATAATAAGATAAATCAATTAACATCCCACCTTATTGGATTTCTCAACATAGGGCTCTCCAAGAAAGACTTAAAAGGAAGCCTAGACCTAAGGATGAGGAATATTACTTAATAAGGGAATGTCATAGACCTAGGATCCTTAAGAGAAAGTGGTCTTTGTGAAATAATGAGTGATAAAGGGTGTCAAACCACAAAGAAGCCCAAGTGGACCTAAGCAAGGCCAAGGATTTCGGGTGAAACTTCAAACATTATGTCTTGACCAAGCAAAGGAGGAGAAGAGGGTCAATGGAATCAAATTTGTCTTGAATTTTTAGTGCAATGACCCCTAAGGAAGCCACTAACCAGGAAACCTAGGCATAAGAACGAAGTTGGAGCTAAGGCTTGGGATAATTCCAAATCCAGCCGTGAAAAATCCTTCAAACTTTATGAGGGCCTAGGGGAAACCCCAGTGCAGTTGTAGTCCAACTCACTCTTAGAGTGGATGGTTCTATTAGATTTTTTTGATGCCCTAGAAGACCTTTAGGGTTAGGGCTTAGAAAAATGGAAAAAGGTAAAAAGAGATGATTTTTAAGATGATCACCAAGACAAGGATCAGTGCCTAGCCTATTGGGAGAATGGAGTCAAGAATAATATTTGATTTTAGCCGTTTTGCTTCATCAAGGAATCCTAATGGCAACTTCGCATAGCCCTAATTGCAGCTACTAGGTCACCAAGGAATTTATACTTCATTTGCAAAGCAAGATGGAGTATCAAGGTTGAATCTTCAAAGATGACCCCTAGGAACATTCACTCTTGTTGCCCAATGAATAACGCATGCAATAGATCAAGATTACCAAGTGATTCAAGATTTTTGCATAATTTAGAGCACAAAAGAGGCATCATCATGCAGTGTTCCATACATTAGACATATAATGAAAAAATTCATAGAAGAGAAACTTACATGGCACAAAGAGTATATCCATTCATCATATTTGCAAAAGAGAAGCTCCAAGACAGAATAGCAACAATCCAAACATCAAAATGCATTATAGATCCTCCAATTCGTCAATAGCTAGTGTGAAATTCTCAAGAAGAGAAAGATACAAATCCAAGTGATGATGAGGGATAGAATGATCCTCTCATCAATATATATCATCCTCTAAGGGTTTGATTTGCCTAATTAGGCCTAATGATGCCCCTAATAATAAAATAATGTGCAAAATAACATTACTTGGTGACAAACCCACCAAGATAGCTCCATAACATGAAAAATAAGCCTCTCAAGAGGGCCAAAATGATAAATAAGTAGCTAGGAGGGCCACTGAAAGGCCAAGTGGGGTCCAATATGTGCCAAAATGAGTGGAAGGGCTCCAAATATAGTGATAAATGGGATGGCACCTTGATCTCCAAACAAATGACCTATGGTACTCCCAAGTGTCTTTGGGGGTGTTGACCACTACATGTCAACGACCCATAGCAATACTCCCATTTCTTTCGCAAAAGGAATAGCGCTTGATCGATGTGTCTGTACCGTCCAGCTACCGTCATCAGCCTGACTTCCAAGATGTTATGTAAACCCATTATGCATGTGTATAATGTAAATAATCTCAGCAGACCCGTGTCGTGTATGTAATGACCTGTGTAAACCTACCTTTCTAGTGACAATCTCCATTCTAGGAGGTTTTTCGTCTCACCGATTCATTTTTGAATAATCGACAGAGTTTTTCCCTCCAGTCTTACCCCAAAGCTGGAATGGATTTTGTCGCTAGGATCTTAGGTAAAGTCCTAGTGTTCTAGATCGAGTCTATGTAAAAGTAATTTGGGAATAATCCTAATTATTTGGTTAGATTATTTTACTACAAATTACTTGCTCTGCTGGATTATACTTGTGTCGCAGAAATGGGTAATCTGTGAGGGTCTATTACAAATGGGTTTCCCCCTTATGATGTAAAAAAATATGAAAATCATGATGTAAAGTGTCTTGAGGGTTGGAAAAATAATTTATCCCCTCATAGGTTAATTAATTAAATTTTCTGGTCCAAAATTAATTAAAATCCTAAACCATAAATTCAATTAATTATAGATCCTAAGTAAATTTAATTCTCCAAAAGCAAAATTCATTAGTCCTAAAAAAATTAATTTTAAGAGGTCCAAGGACTAAGATAAATTAATTATTTTGATAAATTTTAAACCTTTGATCTCTTGGGTTAAGTCAAAGTCAATTTTTTTGGGAAATTAGTTTTGACGAGGATCACTCGAACTAGCCATTGGAGGATTTATCTTTAAATAGGAGGTCATTTGTTAGTTAATCCATCCGATCTCTGATTCGTGTGCTTAACAAGAAGCTCTGGTGTAATCTTTTTTGGATAATAAAGAAAGACTTTGGGGTTAAATTCTATTGGTGTTACTCTTCATGGGAATACTGTAAGATGTGTTATTTTCATGCGTAATTTTTTTAAAGCCATTGATGATAGCTTTTGAAGAGTGATTTGAGTACAGGTATCTTGCTCAGTCCCTGGGGTTTGAATAATAATCTAAATTTTGAACGTAATAGCAAGTATCTCTATTTGTCTGAATTTTATTATTATTTGTTTGCTCTATTTTTTATGGCTGAATTGAGTTTTGTAGGGAAATCTTGTTTTACATCCTCGGAGGTTAGGGGAAGTTTTCAGTTGAACCAGCCAACTCCCGATCCGTATTTTCTGAAAAGCCCAACTAAATTAGCTCTGGGCTTATCATAAGATTTTTGTTTTGTGATGCATGAGGGTTTCAAGTTAGCACCTCCTTTTAAATTTAAATAAACCTTTTATTTTCTGTGCGAAATAATGATAGATCTGGCTACTTAGAGCCTTCAGCTTGTAATTTTACTAAGTTGCAGGAAACGCCGAAACGTTTCGAAGTTTCAGAAACGGGTACGTTTAGAAATGTCACCTCCCAAAAATGGAAACGTCTGCCGAAACGTCATATATGTATATATAAAATTATATATAATTAAATAAGTGAATAACAAATTATCTTGCAAGATAAAAGGGAATTAAGACCCATAGATGACAATTTAAAAGGAAAAACAAGTCTATATTAACTCTAATAGATAATTATCATGTAACTCCAGTGTAGAAGAATCCAAAGGTTTAGAATTTTCATGGCGACTCCACTGTTCAAAAAACCAGTAGTTTGAAGAACTTCTTGGTGACTTAACTATTTTCAAGAATGGAACATAGGTATGCTCCTATGGATAGATCTCATATCTCTGGTTTTCCAAACCCAATGCCTTCTATTGATTGGTTAACATATTTGCCTAAATTTAAAAATCAAGAAGTAGAAGACGCTACTCTTCATTTAATTTTCACATGCATGTATGTAGACTAGAAGTTGTATTTCATGAGGATTCTTTAATGAAAATGTTTATGGTAACTTTAGAGGACAAAGCAAAATCATGGTATGAAGGACTATCAATTGCTGGTCTATGTTCTCTTCAGGATTTCTATGCAGCATTTTTTAAAAATTATAAGCAAACTTATCCTTCTATGGTGCTGATAGAAAGTTTTTGTGGAAAGTTTGAAGATCTATTTCAGCGTATGGGAATTGACATCTATGACGAGGATTTAATGTGTCATGAAATCAAAGAAGCTTTGTTTGAGCTATCGTTTCCTCGAGGAAATACAATAGGTTTGTTGCCATGATATTTAGGTGGATTCCCAACAAATAACAATTTCTGCAGCTGAAAATGAAACTAATCAGATTGTCAAGGATCAAGAAAAGAGCAGTGAAAGAGAAGAGTTTGTTCTAAAGCATCATGCAAAAGAAAATTGTATTCAGGAAAATTTCCAGCAAACAATGTCTTCTTTGACTGAAGATACTATTAATCAGCAATCAATTGATGAAGATCACATTCATTCCCTTGAATTATATGAAGGTATTCAGCGTGTTCAGGAGACCAAGACATTGATGAGGAGTGTAAATCAAATTTCTCTTCAAATATTTGATTTCTTGAATTTTTGTTTCAAGATGAAATTTGTCCATCTATATGTTCAAAAAATTTTGAAGACCAAGAGCACACTCTTGCCGAAATTCATCATGAAGAGTGACTAGTTGCAATAGAAGGATGTTTCTTGATTCCTCCAAAACAGCAAGAGCCAATTTTTCATTATTTTCAGGATCATAAAGCAAATATGTTACAGCCAGTAATGAAGGTCGATGTTGCAGCATTCATTGATGAAGGTGATCAGTTTCAACACATTGATAAATCAACAGTTTGGAATGAGGCTTGTTTTCATATTTTAAATCATCCAGAAAAGCATATGTTACATGTTCTCCATGATCCTTTAGTCAGTTTATTGCAGTCATCGGTGAAGGTAGAATTTTCTTGGTTCATCAATACAGGTGTTGGATCCATATGGAATTTTGAGTTTCCACTTTCTTTTTTCTTCTGCTTGCTGTGAGCATGATTCAAGTAAGTAGCCATTTTCTGGATTGGTTACACTAGAGGGATCATATCGCATGCTTGTATATATATATATATATATCTTCAGCAGGTGGGCGGTTATCATCAGGATTTGAAGCCCGGAGTGAAGGCCCTAAGATCCGATGGTCTGCTGCCATAAGTAAGTTCAGTCAGTGTGTTTTTTATAGTCCAGTCAGTTCAGTTTGTCAGTCAGTTTACAATTTTGAGTTTAAAATTTTATTATTGACTCCATGCCCAATGAATAAGGCTACCTAGTCTACGGTGTTCTTGACACCTCCTAAAGGCACTGCCATCCCCAGCTGGAGCCAATGTTAGTGTCTGTCAGTCCTGCCAGTCACCAGTGATCAAGTATGCTCTCACAAGGTTTTTGTTAGGGTCTCAAGCCAAATTTTTATCGTTCAATAGGTTTTCAAATAAAAATTTGGTCATTGGTTTAGCTTGTTTAGGTGTTTTCTTTCTTCCATCATGATTAGGGTTTTAAAAAGTCATTTTGGTACTGCCATCATGGATGGTCATGAGTCATGAGTCGTGGATAGAATCATGTCAGTTATCATCGCATGGTCAAAGGTCATTTCAAAGGTTTAATAGTCAAATTCACGGTTTCATGGTCCATTAGCTATCATGATGGAGTCAAACCATCAAAAATCAAATAAAGGTCATGTCACACTTAGGTCATCATGAATGGAAGAGGAAATTTTGTAAAAAGGTTCTAAATGATGTTTTCAAGTGTTTTGGGGCATCAAAAAGTAATAATGCTCATAAAAAGCTCAAAAGAACAAGGTTCAAACATGCAAAGTCATTCTTGGAAAAGAACAAGTGGGTCCCATCCCCACTCAAAAGAGGTCAACTCAGCTCATAAAAGGCAAAAAGGCAAAGGAGAAATTCATTGGCACTCATCTACCCTCCTACACTCTTTATACAACATCTCCCACACTTTCCCTCATCAAATTCCTCATTTCATTCCTTTTCCTCACAAACCCTAGTCCCTACTATGCATTTCTAGACTAGGACTATATTTCCTAGTTTTGCATCCCTTCCCATCACTCAGATCCCAAAATTCCACTTCCCCTCACTCCATAACATCCATCCCTATCTCCCCAAATTTTCCTAAGAATTTAGACACCCTCAAAAGCCTTCATCTCCCTCCATTCCTAAAACTGCCCCAAAACCCATGTTTTCCTAAACTAAACCCTAATTTCCCTTCCTAGTGAGCTAGGGTTTGCTATGGATTCTACGACTACTGAGCATAGGAGTCATAAGGGAGGTCAGATTAGTATGTATGAGCCAAATTCAGCTCATGACATCATGTCTCCACCATTTCTCAAGAAACCATTCCAAGAGACAATTCATTTGACACACATTGGGATAGTCTTACTTCAAAATTAGTTTCTAAAGTAAGGAAGATGAATTTGGCAAAAGGAAAGAGGTTTTTGTTAATCATCAACCAAGGAACAGAAACCTCCTTCATTTTATACACAAGTGTTATTATTTGGGAGAAATGTCAAAAATATAGTTGCTACAGGAAAATTGCTATACTTCTGGAGTAGTCTTGGGAGATTGAATTTTTAGGTGGTCTGGAGAAAGTGTTTGCAATGCTTGATGACTCCATTGTGTAGCAAACATCATAACTTTTCCAACCATACCACTTCCAGCCCAAGACTCCTCTACGAAGGCCTCCAAACACCCTCTCAAAGACCACACTGCGTTTTTGTTGATAGCACGCTATGCTTCTGCAATTTTTGAGTGACCAACTTCAAACTTGGATTCTGAATGGGAAAGTATTTTTGAAAACTAGAGGAGGTTTTGTTCATAACATACCAAAGAACAAAAACCTTTCTCAGTTTTGTAAAAGGTGTTATGGTTAGAGATATATTGCCCCATCTTTGAGCCCTATTTTTGTAGAAAACCCAGAATTTTTGGCAATTTTTGAGACAGTCACAGGGTCAAAAACGCAGCATGCCCCATGCTGCGCTTTTGACAGGGAGCTCTAAATGACATCTGGTTTGCATAGTTGGATTCCTCATGACTTGTATATCTATCTAGCCTTTGGGAGCAAATCTTCAGCAAGTTTTGATAGGTGGAAATGGCCAAGAACTACCTAAAAATCACCTTTTTGCCCTCTTGTTGAAGAGCACGCTGTGTTTTTTAGAGTACCTATGGGAGAATGCATTTTTGGGAGGCTAGAAGTAACCTTTTTCAACTCTTGAAGATTCCATCATGTAGTAAACATCCACAACTTTCCAATGAGCCATCAAGATCAGAATTTGGACCTCAGGAAGGCCTTCAAAAACCAGTTCTCCCAAATTTGCTGCGCTTTCTCAGTTTCATCAGTTGGATTTGAGTTTTGATGATGCAATTACTTGATTTTGATGTAACTATGATGTAATTATGGGTAAATAGGCTTGTTAAGTTGTTTTTATGTTAATTTAGGCCTCATTTATAAGAATAGTTTGATGTTGGAATTTCTAAGTCTAACACGTCAGAAATTCTTCCTGCATTATCTGGTTTATTTCATCTACTTGTTTATTCCTTAACAAGTTATTTAACCATATAAATACTTAAAATAAACACAACTGCAGTCTCAATTCATCTATAGATCATCAACTGAAATAATATACAAACACACAAGGGAGACTTTTATTTTTGGACAATCGTTCCTAGAAAAACCCAACTTGGGAAAGTCGGTGTAGCAATTAAGAGAGTTCTATTATTAAGCAACTTTCTTGAGTACAACTAGGGTGCCAAACTGGCTCACCCAATAGAGATTTCTATCTGGCAGTAATACCTCTCTTCGGAAGCAGATATTCGGCAAGTCTGCTCCACGAGAATCCTTCCAACGCTTCTCTGAGGCTCTGCGTCAGCCTTGTTGGCCTCAGCGTAGCTCTGGAACCCCCTGCGTCAGCCCTCTACTCCTCTGCGTAGCTCTGGAACCCCCTGCATCAACCCTCTGCGTCCTCTCTCTAGCCTTCTGCATCACCCACGCAGGCCCTGCTAGCCTCTGCGCAGTCTCTCTAGCCCTCTGCGTGGCTCCTGCTAGCTCTGTGTAGCCTCCTCAATCACTGCGCTAGTCCTTCGGCACTATCTCTGCCTCTCTGTTATGCCCTCACTCCCCCTCGCCGCAACTCAAATCACTTGTTCGAATTTTCTCAGCAAGCCCCACTCCAAAAAATTGAACTGACTGATCAATCTTAGTGTGTTTCCAACTGACCCTCAAGCCTCCTCTAATATTTTTCTTGTTGAATCTTCAATGACCGAGATAAAGTCTTTAATCAACGACTAAGATTAGATTTGGCTTGATCCATGTCATTTAGAACATTCTCACCCAATTTTATATTAATATTCATTAATATTTTAATTTTCCTTATGTTTAGAATTAGGAACCCCATAAAAAATATTAATTGTTTTAATATTCTCTAATCGGGTGGAATTTCCCCAAACCATTTTTGGGTCTTGGAGATCTCATGTGCTTTAGCCTCTCCCCCAATTTCATGGGCTAGAGCACATTGATGCTACCCGAAATTCAACATTTGAGTCAAAGTTTAAATGAAGAGATGTTTTAACTCCCTAGACATTAGGGTTGGTTGGAACACCTCATTATCATTTCCTAGACTCATGGATTCGACCCCTGAGAGAATGGAGATTGTTGTTTTGGTCTATATGTATCATTTTCTCAATCTTTAGAAAAGCAAGTTGGATATCAGAAAAGAGAACACTTGTAGCTTGTACTTGGACGTTTTACTCAGGAAATCAAAGGAGCAGTTTGCAGCTCTTATCTAGGAATTCATGTGCAGTGAGTTTGTGAAAATGTATTTTCTCTGTTTTAGTTTTATTTGAATGATATACATCTCTCATTTTCATATCTTGTTTCTTCAGTGGTTTTCTTTAAAGTTTTTAAGTAGAATTCTTTGCATAGAGCTTTGTTTTGATGAGAATATCATTTTGTATAATGTTCCTCCTTTCTTAATGAATTCATGGTGCACATGCTCATTAAGACCTTTTTCTTCTTCCAAACGCTACACTACACCGACAAACCCTAAAGCCATCACAAAAGCATTGCTACCTTGCTCCTCTATATCTTTGTTGTTGTGAGCCTTTGATCCTTTGACCTAGCTACTTGGTTTTCATCCCTTATCCAGCATCAAACCCTAAAACTTTCAAAACCCTACCTGAGCCTAACATATCTAGCCTAAAATCCTTCCTCATTCCAGTCATCATTGGCTGTGAATTCGTAGAGAGATCCCTCTCTGGTTCAGCAGGGCTAGCTGCTGAACAGTAAGTGGTTTGAGGTTACCTCCTTCGATCTCCCTTCTCAGCCTTGGGATATTGTCGAGGATAACAAATACAACGCCAAATTTGTTGCAAGGGATTTCTCTCAAAAGGAAAGCATAGATTATGAAGAAACCTTTGCACCCACTCAAAAGTATACTACCATTACATCTTTGGTTTCTTTGGTCGCTACAATGGGATGCAACATCCATCAAATGGACGTGAAGACAACATTTCTAAATGGGACCATCGATGAGGAAGTATACATTGAGCAACCCTAAGGCTTTGAAGAAGATAGCAGGGCCACTCATGTCTATAGACTCAAAAAGGCCCTGTATGGTTTGAAGCAAGCTCCTAGGGCATGGTATGCAAGAATGGATGCATACCTTCTCAGAATTGGGTTTGAGTTACGCTGGTCCAAATCTCTACATCAAGGTTGTGAATAATGAGCCAGTGATTATTCTATTGTATGTGGATGATCTATTCATCAAGGGTGTGGAGAGAAGAATACAAGAATGCAAGAAGATGTTGGCAGTTGAATTTGAGATGAAGGATCTAGGACTGATGCCCTATTACCTAGGTCTGGAAGTATGGAAAAATCTTGGGGAGATATATTTGGGGCAAGGAAAGTACATCATCAAGTTGTTGCAAAAATTTGGGAATGATGGATTCCAAGCCCATGACTACTCCTATGATCACCAATCTCAAGAAGTTGAGGAGCTCCGACACAAGTCTCCTGGATCCTACCTCCTATCGTCAGTTGCTAGATTCTCTAATGTATCTGGTAAATACTAGGTCGGATATATGCTTTGATGTGAACATCCACAATCAGTTTCAATTGGAGCCTTGTCATGATCACTAGATAGTTGCCAAGCATATATTGAGATATCTTCGTGGTACGATACATCACTACCTAAAGTACAATAGCAAGGAAGTCGAGTTGATTGGCTTCACAGATTCTGATTGGGATGGCAATGAGACCGATGGAAGAAGCACTACTGGAGGATGCTTTAGTTTGGGATTTGGCATGATCTCATGGATGAGTTGAAAGCAAGATCATGTTGCTTTGAGTAGTGTTGAAGCAGAGTACGTGGTTTCTTGTGAAGTAGGAAAGGAGGTTGTATGGTTGAGGAAGCTTCTGACAGATTTGTTCAAGAAGCTTATAGATCCTATTGTGATTAATTGTGATAATCAAAGTTGTATCAAGATGTCTGGAGATCGTGTGTTTCATGCTAGGATGAAGCATATCAACAAAAAGTTCCACTATATTAGGAACTTGGTGCACGATGGGATCGTGAAGCTACAATATGTCCCAACAGATGATCAGGTCGCTGATATACTAACAAAGTCTTTTCTTAATAAGAAGTTTGAGTATCTTAGAAGCATGCTTGGTTTAGTTGATATTGTTGATTTGGTTGATGATGATAAAAGTTTGGAAGAGATTTGTTGAGGCCTTGTGTGTGAGACACATTGCCTAGGAGGACATATGGCCAACACTATGAGTTGATGTCTAGTTCCCAAAGTTGGGAGGGTGGCGTTGGTCTTGGAGCTCTGACCTCGGATATGCACCTAGATCCCTAGGTTTATGGTTAGCAAGTAAGCCTGATAGTACCTAGAAAAGCTAAAAGCTTTAGTCCATCTTATTCCCACTTCGATAGATTGCCCTAATCAGGAATCTAATCTGTGGCATTGTGATGCCTAAATTGTTGAGAGACCAATGGATAGAGTTCCCCAGTCAAGAATCTAGTCCATGGCATTGTGGTGCCTAAACTCTTCATAGTTCATATAGTTTGAGATCTTCTGTATGAATACCTCCCTAGTTAAGAGGGGGTGTTGAAAAATGTAACTAGGTTTGGTCTTCATAAAATGTATTTGTCAAAAGAATTTTTATTATTGTTACAATGACTTATTAAAGCATGGGTTTCATGGTTGAGTCATCATTTTATTAGTCAAAGTCCCCATTGTGGATTCCTAGGATTAATAAAGAGTCAATAGAGTCATTGTAAATTAGATGAGACCCTTCTTGGGCTCCCGAACGATGTAAAAAGGCTTATTATTGAGTCAAATATGATTTATGTAGCCTCCACACCAAGTCAGCCTAAAGGAGATCAAGTCGGCCTAAAGGACATCGATTCGGCCTCACCTGGAGCCTATAAATAGAAGGAGATCGAATTCGTTTGGAGTATCTCATCTCAAGCAAGTTCGATACCTCTAGTGAAGCTGGAAAAAGTGAGAAGTGGGTCAAGGAAGTCAAAAGAAGTGTGAGTTGGGTCAAGGTCAAAGAGAAAAGGAAAATCAAAGTTTTGGTGGTACTCTCTCTCTTTCGTGCCCTAGTTTGGGAGATCGAAGTCTTTTTGTTGTTGTTGCCTATTGCTGCATACTCAAAGTTGTTGGGGTGAAGTTGTTGTTGCAAGAGGATCGAAGATCTAGAAGGGCTGACTTGGTGTGGAGGAAAGGTTTGGTCTATGTTGAAAAGTCTCAAAGAGAACTATTCAAGGAAGAGAATTTTGACTGGGTTTTCCCCTAGAGAGGGGTTTTTCCATGGCATAGTGCTTACATCTTGTGTCTTGTGTTTTTGTGATTTTCATACACACATAATTGGGTAATTTCTTGATGAAAGATAAGATACTAAAGAAGTAAAAGGAGCCAGCATAACCCACAAGTAATTATCAAGAAAGAGAAATCAAACTCCAGTGAAGGAAGGAAAACCTATGAGGGCCTCACTCTCAAAATGGATGGTTCTAATAGATTTCGCTTGATGCCCTAGGAGACCTTTAGGGTTAGGGCCTAGAAAAAGGGAAAAAGGTAAAAAGAGATGATTTTTAAGGTGATCACCAAGACAAGAACTAGTGCCTAGCTTATTGGGAGAATCGAGTCAAGAATGATATTTGATTTTAGACCTTTTTGATTCATCAAGGAGTCCTAATGGCAACTTCGCATAGCCCTAATTGCAGCTACTAGGTCACCAAGGAATTTATACTTCGTTTGTAAAGCAAGATGTAGTATTGAGGTTTAATCTTCAAATATAACCCTTAGGAACATTCACTCTTGTTGCCCAATGAATAATGCATGCAATAGATCAAGATTACCAAGTGATTCAAGATTTTCACATAATTTAGAGCACAAGTAACATCATGATGCGGTATTCCATACATTAGACATATAATGAAAATTTCACATACAAGAGAAACTTACATGGCACAAAGAGTATATGTATTCATCATGTTTGCAAAAGAGAAGCTCCAAAATAGAATAACTGCAATCCAAACATCAAAATGAATTAAAGATCCTTCAATTCATCCATTAGTAGCTAGTGCAAAATTCTCAAGAAGAGAAAGATACAAATCCAAGTGATGATGAGGGATAGAATGATCCTCTCATCAATATATATCATCCTCTAAGGGTTTGATTTGCCTAATTAGGCCTAATGATGCCCCTAATAATAAAATAATGTGCAAAATAACATTACTTGGTGACATGCCCTCTAAGATAGCTCCATAGCACGAAAAATAAGCCTCTCAATAGAGCCAAAATGATAGATAAGTAGCTAGGAGGGCCATTGAAAGGCCAAGTGGAGTCCAATATGTGCCAAAATGAGTGGAAGGGCTCCAAATATAATGATAAATGGGGTGGCCCCTTGATCTCCAAGCAAATGACCTGTGGTGCTCCCAAGTGGCTTTTAGGCACAAAACATCCTCATGGGTCTCCAAGTGGATCGAACAATGATGCAATCCCTCCCTTTGTCTCTCATGGCGTGACACAACCTCATCTAGGCCCTGGATCAACTGCCAAAAGTGTGGTGCAAGTGTGTAGCTGGTTGGGCAAGGTGGTCCA
>APFE031212817.1:13422-24684 GCA_000404065.3 Pinus taeda | reverse complement strand
GGTAAATAATACTAATATTTAAAATTTTATTTTTAAATACAATTTTTCATAAATCAATATTTAATATTAATGGTTATTTAAATTTTAATAGAAATTGTAATAATTAAAAACAAATTAATTGATTTGCATGCAGTGCGGTGAATGGGCCAACAACTTAATTTATTTTTAGTTAATTTCAGTGCGTTAACCATTTTGTTGTCCATTTATTCCATTGCACAAGCTGGAATCGGTGGGTGTTGCAGCCCTGTACTTTTGAATTTCATTCCATGCCTCCAGGTGCCCGCTAGATGGCACTGAGACAATGACAAGTGTCAGACATAACACAAGTTTCCGATTGCAAACATTTTCCGAGATTAGCAATTTTGATAGTGAATCTGCAATCGGGATAAGGGTTGTCGGCCCTATCAGTCTTGGTCCATGAAAGATAATCTTTGTTCCCTTTTATCTCTATGAAGTATTTTTATACTGATTGTAATTCATTTCCAATCGTAACTGATGGAAACGATTTTCAAGCGATATGGAGTGAACAAATGCATGCCTAAATCTGCTGAAGTATTAGTAATTGACTTGAAGTTAGCTTATTTATGTTGAAATTAATTTTCTCACCAGAAGTGATTCATCCTAGAACTCCATCCTATCAAGTCAAGGAGGTGTGCTTGCAAGTCAATATCTCATTCCATATCATGCTTGTACTAATAGTATAATAATGATGATTTCATCATGTTACCTTTGTGATGCATGCTTGTACTAATAGTATAATAATGATGATTTCATCATGTTACCTTTGTGATGCAGAAGCATGAAGCGTTACCTTTGTGCAAGGTAAATCACATAATAGTGGATCAACTTGTGGAGATGACTGGTAAAGATGAGATTTTTTTTTTTTTTTTTTTTTTTGTTGCTTTTCAGGAACCCAAGAACGACTGGACCTGATACAATGGCAGTAGAGGCCATGCAAAAGATGTAGTCTCCACCATCACCTGTATAATTTTGTCCTAATATCAATTATGACAATGTCGTCATCGGAATTGTCACTTTGCATGCATTAGTTTCAACTGGTCTATAAACTTGATTGCAGAAAATAGTGCAGGAGCATAGTTTGTTGTTTTTTAATCTACAGATGGTCGTTTTTAATTCTTTGCAAGTTTTTCCAGTGTTCCTAAAACACCATTCTATATTCGCACCGTCAGGGAAAATCATTCATTGGTTATTCTAACGGCTTAAGCATTCTATCATTCATTTTGAATCTCGATTCATGTAATTCCATATCTATAATTTAGTACTTTAATTGTACGAATGGTATTTAGCTATTCCTATTTGAAGCAGTGGTTTCTGGATGCAATGTGGGTAAATTTTATCAATATCCAAGTTTGAACATTTATCAGATATTAATGGTGGCACGTTTGTCTTTTGTTTGATGTTCCTTTTTGGTGATAGTTTATTTTACATAATCATTTCATAAGTTATTTCATCACTAAGTTGATGTTCAAGGATATTACTATTTATTTTTTCTTGTGCAGTTTGAGATCCACGATTTAAACTATGATAATAAAATTAGGTCCCCTAACTATGATTGGATCTTGCCTGTTAAAGTCCCATATCATAATTATCTTAGCCATCATTGTTTACCATGAACTAATCCTCATGACATGAAAAATCCACTATGTAAAACTCATTTTCGCATGTTCCTTCATAAAAGGTTTTGGAGGATGGAATCAATATGTAGAACTCATTCGAGAATATTAATTAAAAGATTTGTTTGTAACATGAAACCTATCTTCTGCACAACTGCTTGTTTCTTCCAATGCATTGAAGATGCAATTTTCAGCTATCTTTTAGCAAACATTCATGCATTCAAATTCCTCAGTCACATTGACATGTGACCTATTCCTGAACAATGTCTTAAAATCCACATTGGATCAAGATTTCCTTGGCGTAGATGGGGTTAAAAATGTGGACTTCACATGCAACATTAACATGCTATGTAATTTCACGCCCAAGGTAAAGCTGAAGTACCTAGACACATTTATCCAACAGTTCCACGTGAACATAAATTTCCTCATTGTGCTATTTATATGACAGCTTCTGAGGGAAGACCCCCAAGCTTGCTTGTGTGGACTCTCCCAAGCTAGTCAATGCCGAACTCCTAAGACACAAGCATGGATTTATGTTTGAACCCTATGATTTTCCAGTACATAATTGGAAAATGTTTTCTAGAGACCAAGTTCTACAATAAATTAAATGTTTTATTAAAGGAGGCTATGCGAAAGATGGGCCTCCAAGTTTAATCAATCCTTTTTTCCTTGGACAATGAGATAATTTTCTTTAATAATTGTCATCTTCCCAGCATTAGTTTTGTCGGGTATATAAATTTTCTTGAAGAACTAGCATTTTCTAATGTCATTCCCATAAATGCTAATGTACTACAAAATTTATTACAATAGGTCCTGTCAATAAATGTGACTACCATCTAACAATATCAGCTAATGACCATTTAAATTGATACTTGAAGATTTCCAAGAATATATCTTGAAATGTCTTGGCTTGATTTGCATATGAATCCATTCCACCCATATTTTTGATAGAAAGGGAGTCATTTTGTGCAGCATGAGTTTCAACAAGCACAATATCATATTGCACTATTTGTGGCTAATGACCATTTAAATTGATACTTGAAGATTTCCAAGAATATATCTTGGAATGTCTTGGCTTGATTTGCATATGAATCCATTCCACCCATATTTTTGATAGAAAGGGAGTCATTTTGTGCAGCATGAGTTTCAACCAGCACAATATCATATTGCACTATTTGTGGTCCGACAATTGCATCAACAACTCTCCTTCTGATCCTCTTAATGATTATGCCCAGCCAAGCAAGAAAATATCGGTAAACATCATGCATAATGGCTACCATATCCCCAAAGCTTGAATGTGCTTTCTCTTTGTTTTCAACACCACCTGCGGAGCATCTAGGAACAATTTTAGTATGCACAAAACAAATGTGATAATTTCTCTAAATTTTTAGATATTTGGTTGTAAGATTATCTTTCCGTTTTAGAAATTCTTTTGGATTTATTGCGAAATATGGATAATCCTCAAATCAAGCACTATATTGTGGTAATGAAGATAAATTTTATAGGTAGCTTCATGGTGAATTCTTGAGAAGTAATTTGATGAGAATGCATATCTATGGTTTTTTATTGCTTTTCTTGAAAGTTGCAAATAACCGTTTTACAATTTTTATAGTTTTCTATTTAAGATTTTCTATCCAAGACTAAAATCCAAGAAAATTGTTCTTAAAATAAGACAAAGATCCAAGACTAAAATCCAAGAAAATTGTTCTTAAAATAAGACAAAGAAACTATAATGGATGCAATTAGGCAATTACATATTTTTTTATGTTATATTGCTAAAAAAACTTAAAATAATGTATCACTAAAGACACTAGTATTTAATATATGCCGTAAAACTTGAATGTATGAAATTCAATGAAAACTGCCTTAATATCCTATAAATACAATTTTTACCTTGCTAAGTACTCATGCATAAAATCTGCACCAGAAAGACAATTCATGTCACCATCCCCTTACCCTCTCTAACTAATCAACACCCAAGTAAAATGTGTAAACTTATATACAATAGAAACTTTATAAAACTGATCATTAGTGTCATCACAAAGTTTATCATTAAGTCTCATTATGAGATTGATTAACCTTACTTTCATTTACATTTATTACTAAATCTAACAGATATCCACATACACAAATATCTCATGTTAATCAACATTCTTACTTGAGGCTTTGGTACAGTGCGACATGTTTTTCTAAGCGAAATTTATTGTACTAGGGAAACCCATCCCACCTGGCAGTTGATCCAACGCCTCGAGATGCATGTTGCCTTCGGTGGTGGGAAGGGTGTATTTGGGTGTTGTCTCTATCATATCGTCGCATTTCTATTTTTAGACTTTGATGCTAGTTATGGCCTTCTCTGCAAAATGTTGGTGTTTTGTTCTTCTGCCCTTTGACTGACCCACAAGTAGATGTTACTCCCACTTTTCTCTCTTTCTTATTGCCTCGATAGAGACACAAATAGATTCTTTAGTTGATCTCGCTGCTTGTCAGAGAACTTTGGTGTTTGAACATCATTTCTGTTGGCCTTTTCGTGACCTATCCTTTTTGAACAAAGTCCATTTATCCAGAAAGAATTGCAGTTGTCTATGAGACTTTTTGAAAGCTTTTTTGGCCGGTTTTTCCGGTCAAAATCCGGCAGCAATTTATTAGAATCTCAAGTTTGATAGCTAGTTTCGGCACAATCAAAGGGTCCCAGGGGTTTTTGAGGGTGTTTAATCCAAATATGCAGTTAAAAACCCATTTTAACTGCTAAAAATCAAGATTTAACCTCATTTCTTCCGCCGGATTCCATCACCGGAATCTCCAAAAAATCGCATTATAAACAACTCCGAAAGAATTATCGATTTTTAACCATCGCCAAGAAACAGCCTCGATGTAAGAATATTTAGGTTATTCATGTCAATACACATTTCTATAAGAATTATTTACGAATCATTTTTAGTGATGTAATTGATTTTCTCCTTGGATTTATGGAGATTTGCGCTACTAGACCAACCGAGGGTTTTGCATTGTATCAATGTCCTTTGTCGTTGCTGAGATTTCTCGGCAAGGATTCCATGTTCTGGATTTACTCTTTCCTGATCCGAACTATGTCTTGTGTGTTAGTTATGGCCACGACCTTCTCGGTTCTTAAATTGTGTTTAAACTGGAATACTATGGGAAAGGGTTTGGAAATACCCGTTGATTTAAGTTTCAAATTCTACTCTTGAGATTCGGCTCGATGCCCTTGCCTTCAATGTTTTTTGGCCTGTAACTTGTTTTGGCCTCTATGTATTTTTTTTCATGAATTTATTGCCAGACTCAAGTTTTGTTGGATCTTTTGACTGGATTTTCCATCGACCCTATATGTCTGAATTACTATAAGAATTTATTATTTTAGTGTTTATACTAGTATCCTGGAACTGAATGATTTGTTTTCTCATAGTTAAACTCTTGTTCCAGAATCTGGTTCATTTACGAATGAATTTTACTATCCGTTGTCTCTGTTATCTTAATTCAAATATTGTTATAGGTGCATAGTAAGCTCAAATGCTAACTTTGGCCCAACACGGAAAATGTTTGTTATTTTTCGTTATTTTGTTTGCTAGAAACTCCAAGGGATACTCCGAGATATCTGGAACGGGTTTTCGACACAATGGCTAAATTGGGGGTTCATTAGCCTACCATACTTGTATTCAAGGATAATACTATAGTCAGTTTTTTTATTATTTCTTTTTTATGTATTTACAGTGATGATTGTACTTTAGAAGATAACTACAAATAGTCTCTTTCATGCAATTAAATAATGATTTTGCTTGTATTAAACAGTAACAATTTTATTTTCAAAAATAAATATGTAATTCCGTGTTGTGATTTGATAATCCACCATATAAGTTTACATAATGTTGTTAAAAGAGGAGCATAACCAATAGTCACTTTATTTCAATTCATGCACGAAGATTCATTTAGATTGTTATGACTACTTATTTGTTTTTTCGTGTGACTATAAATTAGCAAAGCGAGCAATGCTCCACCCAACCACGAGATCAGTCATCTAACTACACCTCTCCCTCGACTGAGTGATCCGCAGGCAGGTTTAGAATCAATCTTTATAGTTCCTACGAAGTTATCTGGTCACTACCAAACTTAGAAATACATTAACAAATTGATCTATATCTCCAATGATAGACTTCAATAGCCAAACATCTATTAAGTCCTTTTATTCTCTGGCTATTCTTCCTCTTCCTCTTTCTTGCCTTAGGTTCCCCATA
Organism: Pinus taeda; assembly: GCA_000404065.3. Lineage (NCBI taxonomy): Eukaryota > Viridiplantae > Streptophyta > Pinopsida > Pinales > Pinaceae > Pinus > Pinus taeda. The sequence goes on along the minus strand of APFE031212817.1, from coordinate 18,803 downwards.
CCATCTTGGCCCTGTCTTTTTTGGAGTTTTCGTTTTCAGTAGGAATCTGAGTAGATAACTATTCATAACTATCCAATTTCTTGGGGTTTGCCTACTCTAGCATTGCTCCTCAACCATAGTTAAAAGAAATATAACAATGTTATATTATGAATAAAATAAAAAAATTTATGTTATGAATATTATCCTTGTCTTTAGCCATACTGACTGTTAATTTTCGAGCCAACTATTTAACTAAAGTAACTTAATAAGTCACATCCAAAATTACCAAAGGTCATCACATCTACTCCCCTTCGATTTGAACATGGCCCTTGGTGTTCACTTCCCTCGGAACAGGTCTCAGTAAGCTTCTTGCATGACTTGTTCATCCTCCTAGGTGGCCTCCTTCAGGTTGAAGTGCTACCATTGCACTTTAACCCGAGGGGTAACTCGTCTCCACAATCTGTTTCACTCTAATCAAGAATATGCATGGGTTAGACCATAAACTCCCCACCCAGTTCGACTTGCATCCAACACATTAAAAAAAAAATCAATTCAATACTTACAAGACTATCAAAAGTCGAGAAAATCAAAACCTTATATTATTTTTCTTACTCTACTTACACATCTTTCCATTGAATTATGTGGTTGGGATCATATATATATATATTAAGTAAAGAGGCATGGAATACGTTATGAACATGAATATGCCTAGGTAGAGCTAGTTGGTAAGCTACCATACCAACTCGTGCAATTATCTGAAAAGGACCACAAAAACGTGGGGTCAGTTTAGAACAACCACTCCATGTTAAAGTGCTTATTTTGGGTTCACTCTTAAGTATATATGGTATCGCACCTCAAACTCCTGATAGGACCTTTGCTAGTTTGCATAGTTCTTCTATCGATCTTGAACGGTCTTCAGATTAGATCGTACTATTTTCATTGTAGTCTCCATATCTTTAAGCATACATGATCCCAACATAAACTTATCTCTGGGTTGTTCCAATTAACTGGTATTCGACACTTTGTTCGATACAATACTTAAAATAGACTCATTTTTAATGATGAATGGTAAGCATTATTATACACAAACTCTACCAAGTGTATGTATTCCTCCCATTTTGTGGGCTGTTGCATTACATACATTCTAAGCATATCCTCATATACTTGATTTACATGCTCATTCTGTCCATCTGTTTGAAGATGGTAAGAAGTATTGAATTGTACTTGAGTGCCTAGGCTAGTGAATAATGCCTTCCAAAATGTGTAGGTGAATTTTACATGTTGGTTTGAGATAACTATTTTAGGAATTCCATGCAACCTAAAAAATTCTCTCATGAAAATGTCATCTATTTGCACAGCTTTATACATTGACTAGACTAGAATAAAATGAGTATCTTTGCTCAATTTATCTAGTACTATCATTGTGGAGTTATTTTTCCTCTTTGATTTTGGTAGTCTAGTAATAAAATCCAAAGTCACAACTTCCCATTTCAACTCAAGAACGGGTAAAGTGTGAAGAAAACCAATTGGATGTTGATGCTCAACTTTCACATGCTCACATTCTAAGCATTGTGCTAGATATCGGGCTATTTTCGTTTTCATACCCGACTAAAAATAATCTTTTCTTAATGTTGTAATTAATTTTTGATAACCTCAATGTGAAACATATGGTTTTCTATGATATTCATCTAAAATAAATATTTTTATAATTTGTTGATTTGGTATATAAATGTGATTTCTATACAACAACATGTCTTCAATGTTCACATCACATCCTAGATTTCTTTCAGTGTTTTTGTTATGCTTTACTTGCTACCATAAAAAATGATATTCTGGATCTTTCAAGGAAGCCTCTTTCATTTGATTTAAAAAATAAAATTTAATTTTTCTATAAGAAATCTCATAGAAATAAATTAGTCTTCGACTCAAGGCATCAACAACCTAGTGCTCGTCACATTTCAAATGTTTAATTTCTAAATCAAATTCACGTAGGAATTTAGTCCACCATGCCTGTTCAACATTTAAGATAGGTTGATGGAAAAGGTTTGTAAGACTACTATGATATGTCATGAGCGCAATTTTTTGTCACAATAAATAGTGTCGCCACATTTTGAGTGCATGAACTATTGTGATGAGTTCCAAATCACACGCTTAATAATGTTGTTCATAGTATTTTAACTTTCATGACTCATATTCCACAACGCAATCGTCTTGTATGAGAACACCCTCGATTCCTATTTGGTAATCATCGGTACACACCAAAAAATCGTTACTAGGATCATACATTTGGAGGACTGGTGCGGTAGTTAACAGATGTCTCAAATGGTCGAAACTTTGTTGGCACTCCTCATTCCAATTAAAATTTTCCTTTTAAATGAGGTCAAGGGGTAGGCTATCTTAGAAAATCCTTTTATAAACAGATGATAGTATCCAGCCAGACTTAGATATGATCATATGTCTCTGAAATTTTTGTGGGTGGGTGATGCAGGAGCATCTGATTCAGAGGAAAAATCTTCTGATTTATTCCATAAAAAATCAAAAAAAATCTACAGGCAAGGAGTGGGATCCTTAGCCTGCTGTTTTCCATGTTTTTTTTTAGTTAAATTTAGAAATAGAATATGCCATCTTTTCTAGATAGAATAAGGCATACTAGATTAGTGTTGAGAAAAAACAAGGAAAAGCTAAGATTACTATGTATTGCTACTTTCGATATGTAATTGCTTTTGTAATAAGGCAGCTAGAGATAAGAAGGAAAAAGATGAAAAACTCAGCTGCTAAGTAGGAAAGGTTTCTTTTCAGGTAAGAGTCTAGAATTAGAATTTTCTTTTATGCATGAAAAAAAATAAGTGTCTTGGTCCAGGAATAGGAGCGCGGACTGGTGGGAAGAAAAAATTAATTAGCTGTGGAGAAAGGAAGCTCTGCGCTGTTCATAACTTTGATAGTTTTAATAAAAGATGGGTGTGCTTTAATTTACCAAGCGATCGGGTTTTGTTTGTCGGGTTTTTGATTCTGAGATTGCATGCCTGTAAATTAAATACAAGCGGTGCCAATTCTATATGTATGAAGCTGTGCGTATACTGTCAATGATATATTTGTATACCCGTAGAATTTAAGTGAGAAACTGTGTTAAAACATGTATGTCGTGGCTGTTTAATAAACCGGTTCCTTGCACTGTCCAATAGATTCAATTACGCTGCCATTAAAATATCCACAGTGGTTATCGGATTTACCATATACCGTGGGTGTGGTTTTATGATTGTAAATACTGTATTGATTTCTTAAGGGTTTTGAATTGTGGTTTTGTCAACACGGTGCGCTGCCCTCCATAAACCAATGCGCTATTCTCCCATAGATTTAATACAATGTTTGTTTTGTAATATGATATGGTGTGGTTATGAAGTTTAAAGGAAGCTGTGTGCTGTTGCAAGTCCTATGAAATTGTATTAAAAACCGTGAAGCTGTGCACTGTTGATTCCTATATGGTGTATTGGAACAGGGTAAAAACCGTGGAAATGTTGTGCGCCACCGATTGCATGGAGTATTGTTACCACATTCATATATTTGTGTAGAAATAGAATTTTGTGCGCAGATTATATATATATACCGTTCCTTTAACAAACAGTGAGAAGATAAGACCAATCAAGAAGGCAGAATTAGTATAAATTTGTGACAGATCTTATAAGCATTATATATATTGCAAAAGTAGAGAGTTCATGACTGATGATTTCCAGGAATTGGCAAAGGAACAAATTGAAGACATAGAAGATATAGCAACCAGATTCGGAAGATTGTCATTGGAACCAGCAAGCAGTCCATCATTAGTGGTATCAGAGCCAGCAATTGGCGGTGAAGTAAATCTCAGGAGCAGTAGAAGGATGGCTTTCAGGGTTGGAAGAGGACGAGGACGTGGACATGGTGGAAGAGGACGACATGCTAGGGATGTCGAATTGAGGGAAGATGTAGAGGAGCTGCGAGCTAGGTTGGATGCACTAACCTCCGGCAGGAATATAGATGATGGAGACGTGAGCGAACCCGAAGCTGAAGCTACTGAGGAGGAAGCAGTAGAGATTTCTCCTGAGATGAAGATTTTTTAGTCAGTGATGAAATCCACATCGAGGCCATGGAACCAGTTAGTACCAGTATATCAAGGAGGACTAAATCCAGAAGAGCTGATTGAGTGGATTAACAGCATGGAGAAATTCTTCGATTATGAAGAAATGGAAGAGGAGAAGAAAGTAAATTTTGTTGTCACTAAATTAGTGGGCCATGCAGCGCTCTGGTGGGATGGTGTACAGGCGGAAAGGAGAAGACAGGGCAAGCAGCCAATCAAGAACTGGAGCAGGATGGTAGCAAATCTTAAAGGTAAATTCTTACCCAGTAACTATCAACAGACATTGTTTAGGCAAATGCAGAATCTCAAGCAGAGAGCTTTGACAGTAAAAGAGTATACAGAAGAGTTCTATAAGGTGAGTATAAGAGCTGGAGAAGCCCAAGACACAGCTGAGAGAGTGGCTAGATATATGAATGGCCTCAGAATGGACATTCAGGATGAAATAAGTCTACTATCTCAAAAAACAATAGAGGAAGCCTATCAGATAGCACTGAAGGCTGAAGAAAAACTCATAAGGAAACAGTCTCCCAGGGGGAGAGGGACTTTCATAGGAAAAGGAAGTCAATGTGGTAGAGGAAGGTCTACAGCACCTAAAGATGGAGCTAGCAGTAGCTCAACCCCGCATGCATCCAGAGGAGGTGATGCAAGAGGCAGAAGGAGTTTTTCCAGAGGAAGAGGAGACATAAGAAGAGGCAGAGAAATAAGATGTTACAGGTGTAACAAACCGAGACACAGAGCTTTTGAGTGTCCAGAGAATGCAGAAGTAAGGCATAGAAATGCAATTGTTGCTCCAGCTGAGGGAGAGGCACCAGTGACAGCAATACCAAAAGAGGGGAATACACCAGAGAAAGGAGAATCTTTGGTACTTAACAAAGTTTTGATCAAATCAGCAAAAGAAGTGACTGAACCGCCGCAAAGGAAAACTTTGTTCAGGACAATATGCAAAGTTCAAGGGAAATGTTGCCAGATGATCATTGATAGTGGCAGCACTGACAACTTGGTTTCTACAGAAGTAGTGGAGAAATTGAAGCTGAAAACAAGGAGGCATCCAACACCGTATAAGGTGTCATGGTTACAAAAAGGACATCAACTACTGGTAAGTGAACAGTGTGAATTAGAGTTTCAAGTGGGCAAGTATAAGGATAAAGTTGTTTGTGATGTGATGCCTATGGACGTGTGTCACATATTGCTGGGGAGGCCTTGGCAATATGATAGAGAAGCCATGCATGATGGAAAAAGAAACACCTACAAGTTTGAGAAAGATGGTGTTAATCATACATTACTGCCACTA
>APFE031212817.1:0-11342 GCA_000404065.3 Pinus taeda | reverse complement strand
AAATGATTCAGATTTTAAAGAGGCATTTGAAGCTTGCAGGAATCCAGTTTTGGCAGATAGGAGTGAGTGGCTGGATTATTTTCTACAGGATGGTTTATTGTTCAGAAGAAATCAGCTGTGCTTACCAGTCTGTTCCATGAGGGAAAATTTAATCAAAGAAAAGCATAGTGGAGGACTTGCAAGTCATTTTGGTGTAGAGAAGACTTTGGAGCAGCTCAACAGGTTTTATTTCTGGCCAAGAATGAAATCGGAGGTGGAGAAGTATGTAAGAAATTGTAAGGTTTGCCAGTATGCAAAAGGAAGAAGCCAGAATACCGGATTATATATTCCATTGCCCATTCCAGATAGGCCTTGGGATATGAATAAGCAGGATTTTGGTGTTGGATTGCCCCAATAACTCAAAGAGGGTATGATTCAATCTTTGTTGTATAGATTAGATTTTCAAAATGGCACACTTTTTATTCGCGTTAATAAAACCTAGGTGATGCTTCTCACATTGCTAACTTGTTTTTTAAAGAAATTGTAAGATTGCATGGGTTGCCCAAAAGCATTGTTTCAGACAGGGATTCAAAGTTCATGGGACATTTCTAGAGAACATTATGGAAGAAGTTGGGAACTAAGCTAAGTTTCAGCTCAGCCTATCATCCTCAGACAGATGGACAGTCTGAAGTTGTGAACAGAAGCTTAGGAAATCTTTTGAGGAGTCTTACTGCAGAGCATCCAAAGCAATGGGATCAAGTATTGCCGCAAGTTGAATATGCATATAATGATTCGCCAAACAGGAGTACAGGACAAAGCCCATTCCATATTGTTTATGTAATGCATCCTCGAGGAATATCTAAACTAAGAAATTTGGGGAAAGAAGAAATGAGGAGTGCAGAAGGTGAATATTTTGCTTACAGGATGCAATCAATTCATGAACAGGTGAAACAACAGCTGCAAGATAGCAACATCAAGTACAAAACCAGAGTAGACATGAAGAGAAGAGAAGTGAATTTTGAAGTTGGAGACTTGGTGTTAGCACATCTCAGGAAGGAGAGATTTCCAAAGGGTGAATACAATAAGTTGAAGTCTAAGAAAATTGGACCATGCAAGATACTGAGGAAGTTCTCTGCAAATGCTTATGAGATTGAATTGCCACCTGGCGTGGGAATATCACCAATTTTTAATGTTGTAGACTTGTATAAATATGAAGATAAAGCTACAGATGATGCAATACAGGATGAAGAGATTACAGAGGTTAATTGGGTAAAACAGCTGCCCACAGCAAGGAATTTACAGCCAGAAAGAATTCTAGACAAGCAGGTGCACAAGAAGACAAGGAGACGGGAATACTTCCAGTATCTGGTCAAATGGAAAGGACAGCCAATCACTGAAGCTACTTGGGTCACAAAAGATGTTCTACAGAAACTGGGCAAATCTGTAGACCAGCTCATGTACAGGAGCCCACGAAGATTTTTGTCCTCAGGAGTCTGATGCAGGAGCATCTGATTCAGAGGAAAAATCTTCTGATTTATTCCATAAAAAATCAAAAAAAATCTACAGGCAAGGAGTGGGATCCTTAGCCTGCTGTTTTCCATGTTTTTTTTTAGTTAAATTTAGAAATAGAATATGCCATCTTTTCTAGATAGAATAAGGCATACTAGATTAGTGCTGAGAAAAAACAAGGAAAAGCTAAGATTACTATGTATTTCTACTTTCTATATGTAATTGCTTTTGTAATAAGGTAGCTAGAGATAAGAAGGAAAAAGATGAAAAACTCAGTTGCTAAGTAGGAAAGGTTTCTTTTCAGGTAAGAGTCTAGAATTAGAATTTTCTTTTATGCATGAAAAAAAATAAGTGTCTTGGTCCAGGAATAGGAGCGCGGACTGGTGGGAAGAAAAAATTAATTAGCTGTGGAGAAAGGAAGCTCCGCGTTGTTCATAACTTTGATAGTTTTAATAAAATATGGGTGTGCTTTATTTTACCAAGCGGTCGGGTTTTGATTGTCGGTTTTTGATTCTGAGATTGCATGCCTGTAAATTAAATACAAGCGGTGCCAATTCTATATGTATGAAGCTGTGCGTATACTGTCAATGATATATTTTTATACCTGTAGAATTTAAGTGAGAAACTGTGTTAAAACATGTATGCCGTGGCTGTTTAATAAACTGGTTCCTTGCACTGTCCAATAGATTCAATTACGCTGCCATTAAAATATCCACAGTGGTTATCGGATTTACCATATACCATGGGTGTGGTTTTATGATTGTAAACACTGTATTGATTTCTTAAGGGTTTTGAATTGTGGTTTTGTCAACACAGTGCGCTGCCCTCCATAAACCAATGCGCTGTTCTCCCATAGATTTAATACAATGTTTGTTTTGTAATACGATATGGTGTGGTTATGAAGTTTAAAGGAAGCTGTGCACTGTTGCAAGTCCTATGAAATTGTATTAAAAACCGTGAAGCTGTGCGTTGTTGATTCCTATATGGTGTATTGGAATAGGGTAAAAACCGTGGAAAGGCTGTGCGCCACCGGTTGCATGGAGTATTGTTACCACATTCATGTATTTGTGTAGAAAGAGAATTTTGTGCGCAGATTATATATATATACCGTTCCTTTAACAAACAGTGAGCAGATAAGACCAATCAAGAAGGCAGAATTAGTATAAATTTGTGACAGATCTTATAAGCATTATATATATTGCAAAAGTAGAGAGTTCATGACTGAGGATCTCCAGGAATTGGCAAAGGAACAAATTGAAGACATAGAAGATATAGCAACTAGATTCGGAAGATTGTCATTGGAACCAGCAAGCAGTCCATCAGTGGGCCATTCCATGATGGATTTAATTTTCTCTAAGTCCACTGTTATGCCCCCTTGAGTGATAACGTGTCCTAGGTACTATATTTCTTCTTTGAAAAAATCACATTTACTGAATTTTGCATACAATTGGTGTTCCTTTAGGACCTATAAAACAATCCACAGATGCTCGTGATGTTCTTCTAGATTTTTCGAGTAAATCAATATATCATCAATAAATATTAATACAAATTTATCTAGTTATGGATGGAATATTATATTCATCAAACCCATGAATGTTGTAAGGGCATCAGTGAGTCCAAAAAGTAGGATCACAAATTCATAGTGCCCATAACATGTACTAAAAGAGGTCTTGCCTATATCTTCTTCTTTTATTCAGATTTGATGACACTTTGATCTTAGATCAATCTTCAAAAATATCTTAGCACCTTTTACTTGATCAAATAGGTCGTTAATTTTAGGTAATGGATATTTATTTCTAATGGTTAATTTATTTAATTGACGATAATCAATGCGCAATCTCAAGGTCCCATCTTTTTTTTTTTACAAACAACATTGGTGATCCCTAGAGTGACACACTGGGGCATATGTAATTCTTATCCAACTGTCCTTGGAGCTATATTTTCAATTCTGTGATTTCAAGCACAATCATCCTATAAGGAGCCTTTGAAACTCGGGTTGCTCCAGGCAATAATTCTATTGTAGAATCAATATCTCTTTTAGGTGGAATCCCTAGTATTCCCTCATGAAACATGTCTATGAACTCTTGAATTATCACTAGATTCTTGAACTCAAAGGCTCTCTTATCAGTTTTAGTGTAACCCACTTGTAGTGCATATATACGATAACCTTCTCTACAACACTTCCCTAGATGGGAAGCAATGATGAGTCTTAACTGTATTTGCCTCTTAATACCCTACAGTTATCTTCTAACACCTTCATCATCCAAAAAGTTAATAGACCTTTCCTTACAATTCACTAAAGATCAATGAGATTTCGGTGAGTCCATTCCTATTAAAATTTCATATGAACCTAAAGATAAAATATTTTAATTCACCTTAATGAATTGATTTTCTATTTCAATGTAACAATCCTCCACCTTAGCTCCCACCCGCCACTTGGCTCCTATGGTGAGTTGAACTAACGAGTGATTTTTAAATTTCTTAGTTTATAGCTGGCATAGATCTACTACTCTAGGACTTATGTAACTTAGACTGAAGTTAGGATCTTTCAAAATCAAAACTGCATGTTTAATCATTTTACCCTCCATTTCAATCATGTTGGGTTGATAATCTTCTTGTTGGTCTACAAACGCTGAATTAATCTTATGTATTTACATTTCTATATCCGCAACTATTGATGACTCCAGTAGGTTCTCTATCAGCTCTATCCTCCCATGATGTGGACAATTTTAATATAACGAGGTTATCCACAACGACAACACCATAGTGGTGGCCTTTCTCCTAGCTCACCTTCAACTTTGTTAGATGGATTCACTGACCTGTTTTCATTTCTGAATCACGTTTTCTGTTGATCTCTTTCCATGGGTTTCAGTTGCTGTCCTTTGACAATATTTCATAAGTTACCTATTTGATTACTTCTATTATTCGGTGTGGCCCTCTGCCCCTTCTTCATTGTTCAGATTTTTTTAATATTTTTTTTTTTGCATCTATTGGTAACAGATTTTGGCCTTCTGCACATCATCATCAATAGTTTCTGGGTACTCAAATTCTAGTCGTTCCTTCATATGTGTTGGAAAACAACTGACAAACTATTTCACCTTAGCTTTTTCCTCTCGCAAATATGGTACATATCACAACAAAGAGGTAAATTTGGCCACATACTCATCCATGGTCAACTGTCCTAGTCACAATTCATAAATCTCTTTATCTCTATCTTTATAAAACCATTATGGCATGTATTTTTTCTAGAAATATATATAAAATGCATCCCAGGTAATTGATTGCTCGTTAATAACATGTACAACCTTTATTTCCTCCCACCAGAGGGTAGTCATTCCCCATAATTGATAAACAACTAGTCGGGCCTTTAAATTTTTGTCATAATCATAAATCTCAAAGTAGTTCATTAAATTTATTAAGAAAGACTTAACACCCTCCTCAGTCTCACCATCATAGATTCGGGGCTAAATCTTTTTAAATTCTCCTTACAATTCAAACGTTTGTCTTATCTTTTTCTTTTTACGCTCATGATTGTTAGAGGTCACCTTGGTCTCACTATCTTATGTTTTCTAATCACCTCCGAACACCTGAACTTGGATCCCTTCTAGTACAGAGTACTCTTTTCTCCGATGAGACTCATCGTTATTACCATTATAAGAACTTCATTTTGAATTTCGTTGATTTTTCTTATCTGTCACGCTTTTGATAATTTGTTCATGTTCTCGTACAAGTCATTGATTTTTCTTTGAAGAGTTGTCATTTCTTCTTGAAGTTGTTGGATTGTTTCCACCATTATTGTGGCTCTGTTGCATAATTCAGTGTCTAGCTAAATCCATAACTTAGAATTAGTTCCTTCTACTAGTATTGTGTCTTGTTCTGCATTGGGTCTCACTGAGGGTGTAGAGGTAAGTCCACTTCTCCTCCTCATGTTAATGTGTCTTCTTCTCCCTCTCTTTCTTCGTGAACACACACAAGGCATGTTTTGTAACATCCAATCAGGTCCTTACTACGTAACCTTTCTTTGATACCACCTATCACATATCCCCTTACCCTCTCTAACTAATCAACACCAATGTAAAATGTGTAAACTTATATACAATAGAAACTTTATAAAACCGATCATTAGTGTCATCATAAATTTTATAATTAAGTCTCATTATGAGTTTGATTAAACTTAATTTCATTTCCTTTTATTACTAAATCTAATTGATATCCACATACATAAATATCTTATGTTAATCAAAAATCTTATTTAAGTATTTGGTACAGTGCAACATGTTTTTCTAAGTTAAATTTAATGCATTGATGAAAACCAACCCAACTAGTAGTTGATCCAGCGCCTCGAGATCTATGTTGCCTTGAGTGGAGGGAAGGGCATATTTGGGTGTTGTCTCTTTCATTTGGCCACATTTTCATTTTCTGACTTCAATGTTGGTGTTTTTCTCTTCTGCCCTTCAACCACCCCATTGGTAGATGTTGCTCCCATTTTTCTCACTTTCATTTTCCCTCGTTAGAGACACAGATAGATTCTTTAGTTCGTCTTGCTACTCATCAGGGACCTTTGGCATTTGAACATGGTTTCTGTTGGGTGTTTCATGACTTACCCTTCTGGAACAAATTCCATTTATTTGGAAAGGATTATCTAGTTTTACCCATCGTTAGGAAACAACTTCCAGGTAAGAATATTGATTTTATTCATGTCAATACACATTTCTATAGGAACTATTCATGAATCATTTTTACTGATGTGATTTATTTTCTCCTTAACATTATGCAGATTCTCTCCGCTGGACCGGTCGAGTGTTCTATGGTGTATAAATTTTCTTCATCGTTAGTGGGATTTCTCAACAAGGGTTCCAAGTTCTGGATTTGCTCTTTCGTTGTTTGGACTATGTCCTGTGTGTTAGTTATGGACATGACCTTCTCGATTCTTAAACTGTGTTTAAACTGGAATATTATGGGAAAGGGTTTGGCAATACCCCTCTTCTTAAGTTTCAAATTTGACTATTGAGGTTCAGTTCGATACCCTTGCCTTGAATGCTTTTTTGCCAGTAAGTTGTTTTGGGACATGTATATCTTTTCTTTCAAGAATTTATTGCCACACTTGAGTTTTGTTGGATATTTTGACTGGGTTTTCCAGTGACCCTATACGTCTGAATTACTGTAAGAATTTATTATTTGAGGGTTTATGCTCATACCATGGAACTCAAAGTTTTTTTTTCTCACAGTTAAACTATTATTCTAGAATATGGTTTATTTGCGAATGCATTTTACTGTACATTGTCTTAGTTATCTTGATTCAATTATTTTTATAGGTCATAGAGTAAGATCAAGTTCTAACTCCAGCCCAATAGGGAAAATAGTTGTTACTTTTCGTTATTTTGTTTGCTAGACAATCCAAGGGAGACTCCCTGATATCTAGAATGGGTTTTCAACACAATGGCCAAATGGGGTTTTCATTACCCTTCCATACTTCTATTCCAGGATAATGCTATAGTTAGGTTTTTTTTTTTATTTACAGTGCTGGTTGTACATTAAAAAATAACTACAAATAGTCTATTTTCATGCAATTAAATAATTATTTTACTTCTATTAAATAGTAATTCATTCTTCTTTCAATAGGAATTTACAAATAGTCCTTGTTCATAAAGTTCACAGTAATGATTTTACTTGTATTAAACAGTAACGATTTTGCTTTTAAAAAGAACTACACAATTATGAATTTAGTTCACTAGAAACTCAGATTTACTTTCCTAAGACATTCACACAGAGTCAAGTCATTTATATGTGTGTGTGTTCATGTCACTTAATAATCCATAGTAGAAGTTTACATAGTGTTCTAATAAAAGAGGAACATAACCACTAGTCACATTATTTCAATTCATGCATGCAAATTCAGTCATATTGTCATGACTACTTATACGTTCTTTCGTGAGACTGTAAATTTCCAGAGTGAGCAATGCTCCACCCAAAAACGAGGTTATTTGTCTCACTACACCTCTCCCCCAAGCCATCTATACCCAATAAGTTTTAGAGTTAGTATTTACAATTCCTACTATGCTATCTCGTCACTGCCAAACTTAGAGATGGATTTGCACTTCGAGCAACAGCTCCCAGACTAGACTTCACTAGAAAATGAGCTACTGAGCCTCTTTATTCTCTTTCCATTCTTCCTCCTCCTCCTTCCTGCCTCTGGTTCCCCATACCCTCGCAATGCTTTCTTTTTTGCAAATTATGTTTCCAACAGGACTCTGAGTAGATAATTACTCATAATTGTCCAACTCCCTGGGGTATGCCTACTCCAGCACCACTCCTCAACCATAGTTAAAAAATATATATATATAGCCAAGTTATATTATGAACACAATCAAAACATATATGTTATGAATATTATCCTTGTGTTTAGCCATACTGGCTAGTAACATTTGAGCCAATTATTTAACTAAAGTAACTTAATAAGTCACATCCAAAATTACCAAGGGTCATGACAATTGGTTTGTTGTTAGAACATATAAAATATTGCTTCAAAATTCACAAATTCAAGATAAGAGAATAGTAAAACCCTGGGTGGAAACTATTTGGGCATAGAAATACCTATTTTGCTTGACAACAAAAAGCTTCGCTTTGAGGCATCATGCCATGTTTCAGGGTTTGCACACCAAGTTGGAATTTGAAGCTATAACCTCACTCATGAAATTTTTGCAAGCTTTAAAGCATAAATTTTTAGTATACCCCTAAAATCAAGGACTATATTAAAGCAATGAAGTTAAATTTCATCTGATATACAGGCAAATTTATGGTGAATTTTTGACAAGTAATTTGCTAAAGAGAGTGTATATTTTACTAAGATCTATGGTTTCTTATTTCTTTTCTTGAAGTTGTAATTGATTGTTTTACAAATTTTATAGGTCTCTATTCAAGATACTCTATCCTCAACTAATGTCGAACAAAATTGTTCTTAAAATAAACCAAAGAAACTATAATGGTTTCGATTAGGCAATTACATATTTCTTATGTCATGTTGCTATAAACACTTAACATAACACTACCACTAAAGGCACAAGTATTTGATTTATGCTTGAAAGATGTAATTTATGAAATTTAGTGAAAACTGCTTTAATATGCTACAACTACAATATATACCATATTAAGTACTCATTCAAGAAATCCCCACTACAAAGACAATTGGTTGGTTGTTAAAAAAAATAAAATATTACTTCAAAATTGTCAAATTCAAAATAAGAGAATAACAAAACCCATGACAGACATTATTTGGCTATGACCATACCTCTTTTTCTGAAGAGCAGAAAGCTTAGATTTGAGCTCGTGTGAGAAGTCGTCAAGGTTTGTAGACCGAGTTAGACTTTGAGGCTTTGGTCGAGTTTTGTTTTTCAACCACTCATGAAATTGTTGCAAGTTTTAAAGCATATTTGGTTAGTTTTTTTCAAAAGTGGCTTAAAATATACTTTGATGTATAATGAATTCATAGATTCAAAATTAATGGTAGAAAGGGAGAATGAGACCCTGGGAATTCCCTAATAAAAATGACTCTAATGCACACATGCTCCCATCAAATGTGAGATGATGAAAGTACAATGAAATATAGAAATCGGATAACTCTCCCTCGCACCTGAGGTCAGCTTCTTAGAGCTCGGCTTCAATTTATCTGAGATTGGATGACGCGTTGACCTTATTTTCAGACATTTTCAAGAGGCATGGTCTGACTCTTTTAAAAAAAAATTCAGGCGTCCCGATAGATTTTGTCATGTCTACCTTAAAGGAAATCCCAACAATATGGCTATTGCTACTAATACCCACAAAATCCATGTTTGTGGAACCAAATTTTCTCAATAGAACTTCCTAAATCTCAAATAACCCTCAACATACCAAATTCAATTCAAAGTTAATATAACAGAATAGGGCTTCTTTCAAAAAAGTATTCCCAATTATGGGCCAATAACTCTACATAGTACGACAAAACAAAGATCAAATGAATGCCATGGATTATATTCATATTTAATAATTGTTGCATTATTGCACACCCCATTTGCATCTCTCGCTTTCAGAGTAGTAGTAGAGGGGAATTCTTCGCAAAGGGAATTATTAGTTGCAGCGAAGGGAGGTTCTTCACAAAGGCAAAGATTACGACATTCAAACCAACATAATTGCGAATTCGACATGTCAACTTAAATCCCTAGATATACCACACATATCAAAGGAACACACATATAATCCCTTTACTATTCGATTATCAGTAGTGATTAAAGTCGATGCTTGAAATGCAACACCTATACCTGTAACCATCTTTCAGCAAAAAATTCCCCACCGAGCACCTATAAAACAATCTAACAATGAAAAATGTTCTAATCATCTAATGCATAACATCTACACTGAACAAAAACCTACAATCTACACTAGACAAAAACATACAATTGTATAGTAGAGAAGTTCTTCAAAAAAGAAATTTAATCTAATTATTTAATTTGAGTTATATTTGATAAAGTTATTAAAATTTTAATAAATATTTTACGTGATATTAAATAAGGTAGAAAACATTAATAAACCATTCATTTTCAATTTGGCTTTTAATATTAAGTTTAACAAATATTAATATTTTATTTCTTTAGAGTAATAAGAATTTAGATTATATAATTAATAAAATGTTAATTAATTTAGCTATTTCAATTTCTATAATTATAGTTCTATGTTTCGCTACCATAAACTAACTTTGATCTTTTATATTATAAAAATAGAATTTGATAAAGGATGATTTTCAATGTTAGTTTTCACTATATACAAAATTTGGAAAAATTAATTATTTATATAATTAACGGATCAAATTTTTCTCTATTTAATATTAAAAACGTAATCTAGTTTTCTATCTTTGAGATAACAAAGTTTTCTTATATTTAATATTAAAAACGTAATATTAGTTTTCTATCTTTTGAAATAACAAATTTTTCCTGTATTTAATATTAAAAACATAATATCAGTTTTTCTATCTTTTCAAATATTTAAAGAAAAATATTTATTTCAATTTTTCCCACTCTATCTTATCCGTTCCTGAAAAAAAAAAATCAAACCTAAAATGTATATTATTACCTTAAAAAGATAGCATTTATAAAAGGAAGTTGTTTCATTTCAATCCTTTGGTTTGAATATCCACATTTTTTCCTTAATCATATTTAAAATAACAAAAAAATTATTCAATACAAATATGTACTTAGGTTGTTTCATTTCAATCCTTTAGTTTAAATATCCACATTTTTTCCTTAGTCATATTTAAAATAACAAAAAATTTATTCAGTACAAATATGTACTTGTGGATTTCCTTGTTAACATAATATAAAGCTAGGCATTAAATTATACCAATGTTAGTATGGTAAATCCAATTATTTTTTTTAAAATTATTTTTTAATAAAGAATTTATTTATTTTTTTCAAATTTTATCTAAAAAGCCATAATTATTATATATAAAAGATGGAGAAAAAATAAAAATTATTGTGTATTTTTTACTTCATAATTTTTTTTTTTTAATGTATTAAAAACAAAAATAATTTGTGGCAATAAACATGAGGAAACATCTAAAATAAAAACATGTTGATTCTACATCAATATATATTTTGGTTGACAATATCATAAAAAATAAAATATCATAACTTCGAATAACTTTAAAATTTCAATAGCTTTAGAAAATAGAATTAAAAATAAAATAACTTTAAAATTTCAATAGCTTTAGAAAATAGAATTAAAAATAAAATATGATGAAAAATCATCCATCAAATTGAGAGGTAGTACGGGTGGAATTTACGAATTGGAATGAAGAATTAAAAATAAACTATCAAACTGATAAA
>APFE031212813.1:0-11076 GCA_000404065.3 Pinus taeda | reverse complement strand
CCTAGAGCAGTCAGGGAGAGATCGCTCCCTGACCACTCTAGGGTTATAAAAATCGCTCCCAGAGCGACAGGAGAGACGCTCCCTGCTTCGCTCCGGAAATAGGCAAGGAGTGCAACTTTTTTTTTACGGGAGTGATTCGGGAGTGCTCTCCCGAGTCGCTCCCTCCTGGAGCGTGGATTGGGAGCAAGATCGGGGGGGCTCCCCCGAAACACTACCATTACACAAGGAATAGAGAAGAAGGCAACTATGCAGAGCCTTGACTATTAAAACAGAGGATCAGCGATACAACTCTCATAATAAAACACTCAAGGATTCTTTCTTCATCCTAGATGAAATCAAACATATATTTCGTGTAAATCCCTCTTTTAATTAATACACCGAGATGGATGAAATCTACAAAGGATAGCAAGCATTTCTATCCTAGATAAGAAATGTTGGGAAGAATTAACAGATTTACTTAATTAAGGATAATTGAACATCATTCAACTTTTGAAGGAATAGTCAGCTAGCTTCAACCTTCTTTCAACTTTTTCAGTGATATGTCATCAAACAGCACAGCACTAAAGCAGTGCCAGATCATTAAACAATTTTATTTTTGATTGTGTAAATAATCTATTTTTGTAAAATTAGTTTAGGATATTTTTTGTCCTACTTTTGTATTTGTATGTGATGCATATGTACATGTTCCAAAGGAGAAAAGAACCAAGTTGAATAGTAAATTTGAAAGGTTAATCTTTATTGGGTATAATGATGGTTTAAAGGTTATAAGCTTTGGAACCCAGAACCAAGGAAGGTTATGTACAATCGTGATGTGGTGTTTAGAGAAGTGAAAGATGTTATTAAACATGAATTCCTACCAAAGGAACCTGTGAAGATAGAGTTTGAGCTAAAGGAGGAGGAATCATACTCTACCATAGAAGAGGAATCAAAAGATGAAGAGGCACAATATCCGGTTGTGACAAGATCAGTTCGAGAAAGAAGGTAGCCTGAAAGGTATAGTCCAGTTGCTCTCTGTTCAAATTTTGTTTTATCTTATTACTGATGATGATCCGAGAACTGTCAGGGAAGCAGTAACTTCAAAGGATGGAAAATTCTAGAAAGAGGCCATGGTTGATCAAATGGCATCTTTGCACAAAAATGAGGCATGAGATCTAGTGGAGTTGTCGGCTGGGAGGAAATCCATTAGAAGAAAATGGGTGTTTAAGAAGAAGATGAATGTAGAAGGAAAGGTGGAGAAATACAATCCTTGGTTGGTAGTAAAAAGTTATTCCTAGGTGCCAAGAATTTATTTTGATGATATTTTTTCTCCTGTTGCCAAGGTAGCTTCTATTAGATTTCTTTTATATGTTGTTGCTACTTTTTATTTTGAGGTAGAAAAGATGGATGTGAAGACACCATTTCTTCATGGGGATCTAGAATAATATATCTACATGAAACAACCTGAAAGCTTTGTGGTGAAGGGTAAGAAAGAAGTGGTATGCAGGCTAAAAAAGTCTGTGTATGCGTTAAAACAATCACTAAGGATGTGGTATTCGAAATTTGATACATATATACAGAGACTTGGCTTCACATGAAGCAAAGGATATCATTGTGTGTATTTTAAATTAATTGGTGACCATGTTATTTATTTGTTCTTGTATGTGGATAATATATTGTTAATTAGAAATAGCAAAGAAATTATCCAAGAATTGAAGACCCAATTCTCCTCCAAATTTGACATGAAAGATCTTGGTGTTGTAAACTATATTTTGGGTATGGAAATTAAACAATATCAAGCAAAAGAGGAAGCTCGAGTTAAACTAGAGGAAGTATGTTGAGACAATACTACATATGTTTAATATACAGGATATTAAACTAGTGAAGGTTCCTATTCTTGTATGTGGAAAGTTATATGTTGAATAGTATCGCAAGACACAAGAAGAGGAATAGGACATGTGTCGTATTCCATATGCAAGTGTAGTTGGTAGTGTGATGTATGCAATGGTCTGTACTAGACCAAACATTGCACATGAAGTGGGAGTACTGAGCAAGATTATGTCAAAACCATGGAAGGAGCATTGGACAATAGTGAGGCGGGTTTTCAATTATTTGTGTGGCACTAGTGATTATGATCTTTGCTGCTAAGGAATAATAGGATTGGAAAAAGTTTTGGACATCCGTGGCTTTGTTGATTTATCCTGGGTTGAAGATCTGGATCAGAGGAGATCTACAAGTGGGTATGTGTTTAACCTATTTGGAGGTGTAGTCAGTTGGATGAGTAAGAGACAGTATGTAGTAGCACTTTCAAATCAGAGGCAAAATACATGGCAGCCACTCATGCAAGTAAGGAAGCATTTTGGTTCCAAAGATTGTGTTCAAGTATGGGTTAGTACAATGAGCTATAAGGCTAGAATGTGACATCCAAAGTGCAATTTTTTGGCAAAGAACCCTTCTTATCATTCAATGAAAAAGCACATTGATGTTCAATATCACTTTGTAAGGGATATGGTTGAGCACAAAAAGGTGTTGCTAGTAAACGTGGACACTTTGAAGAATATTGCAGATGCATTAACAAAGTTTATGAGCACTAAGAAGTTCTCTTTGCATAGAGAAACAATGGGCATTGCAGGGTTTGACCAATGACTAATCTCTCTTGTGGCCCCTTATGGAAAGAAAACAATAAGTAGGAGAATGTTTGGTGTGTGTTATATTCTTTCCATGACTAGCCATAGTAGTGAACTCAAGGGGTTAGAGTGGGGGTGGCTATACTTCCCTTCGTTGTGTCAGGTGCAACAAGGGGGTCACAGGGGGGGTGGCAGCACCCCCTGTCAGGGGGTTTGAGGGGGACGATAGCCCCACTCTACAGGGTCTGAGGCAACACCCCGGGGAATTTTTTTTCGGACCCTATATTAGGTGGGCAAACATACCTATGGTTTTGTCTGTGGTTTTCACACATGGTTTTGTCCATGATGGTTTTCTACCCATGGTATTTTGTAGACCTGGTCAAGGGAACTATGGTTATGTTCTAATCTAGGGTTAATGGATGCTTCAACATGTATATATATGTATTGTAACATTGAAAGGAATATAATGAAAAATCAATCTAGTAGTCCCAATTTTGGGATCCAGGGGAAAATATTTGTGTAGATCTTTTTCATGTTTTATGCTCTCGCCATTGTTTATTTTTTGTTTTTGGAAATCATATGCTGGTAATTTCTGTATGGGGTTAAAACCTACACAGAAATACAAGATGGGAGCTAGTGTTTCAGTGCTTCAATGGGCACAACTTGAGTTGGTGCCATGATTTCATCTACACGTTTGATGGAAACACAACAAGAATTACAACCCTATAGTTCCTAGTCATAGAGGAATCCATTGTAGAGGCAACAATTTGTGGAATATAATTTTGTATTTCCCAAAAATGAGAAAATGAATAATGAGTGGAAGCCCAAGAGCCACACATGGAATGTGGAAAATCACTAGGAATTCCATGTGTCATGTAAAAGCTCTAAGGTCATGTAAAATCTCAAAATTAATATGGGAGCTCAAGTGTCATGAGGGAGGTCAAAAGTCACATGGGAGGTGAATGGTCACCTCATTTGTTATAAATAAACCCTCATAGTTTAAGCAAAGGACATTTCACCTTGGCTTCTCTAGCTTAGCATAGGAGGGAAGATCATTCTTTACAAGAGCAAGTAGTGGCTTAATGTTCCACCATTGGAGATAGTGTTACGTCATTGTAATTGTGTATCATGGAACTTTCACTTAATATTTGAAGCTATTAGAGTTTACCCACTTTCATGCATGTGTCATGGACGTTATAAGACTATTTTTTAATGTCTACGGTATATTTTTATGTTCATACATACTAAATAAAATGAACTATTTCATTGGATTTGGTATGCATATTGTTGAATCTGCGTTGTTACTTTCTTTTATGATTGTTGTTATCTTCTGAACTATTTTGTAGGTTAACGAATGATTTTTTTCTATGATCTCATGTGTCTTTACTAGAATAATACTATTATCTTTCTCTTAAATTCCCACTTCTACTACTATGATCATGGAAGAATCTTATATAGATTGCAATTGTATGCTTCACAGTGTCAAATTTCTTCCTTGTTTCAAAGGTTTTTTGCATACTCTCTTATTATTTTTATTGTAACCAAGGAAAACCTTCATGTTATGGCATTAAGACCTATTATTCAAAGGGGGTTCCTACTCCAAACATTGTGAGATTTAGTTCGGATGTCATACTAGGGAGACCCCCCTATGTTGGAGGACTTCTAGTACCATCAACATAAGGTATTGGTGTTTTTTAATATAGTTTTCCTTTTAAAATGTTTGGCCATTATGGAATAAAAATATATCGATATTGGGGTACTACGATGGATAACATTGCAAGAGTGCTCTAATATCAGGTATGATGAGGAAAATGTTGTCAACTACTTATTATGGCAACTCATTTGAGAAGTCCATCAATTGATAGGAAATGGTACGAAATACCAATATGGGTAAGATTGCATGCACCTATATGATATCCAGTATGATGAATAATGTATTGTTAGTTGTTAACAAAGGATTTCATTTGAAAATTTCAGTAGTTAACATAAATGGGTACTGAGCTACCAGGATGATGGTTGTTTGTATATTAAGAACTAGTTTTGTATGAGATTGATACAAGAAAATATCCCGAAGTTGAATATTGGGCATCAAAATAAAAATAATGAATTTAGCAACCCAATATTGATTATGGGGTTTTAAGATTTTTTCACAAACATGGCACAAAAACAAGAAAACCATATTTACAAGTTTAAACACTAATGTTTAAAAGAAATATTAGCAATTTAAATTTATTTACAAACTTTTAAGTTTCGATGATTTTATAATGAAACGCTCCTCGTTATAATAATTATTCTCTGTAATACCACCACACTACCATACCATATGCATTTGTAAGGGTTGTGATGATAAATAAAATGTTAGCTATGTTGCTAATAATCTTAAGAAACCAAATAATTAGATAATTTTAATTTGTACGGAAAGTTCTTTTCATGTGAGAGGGATCTTCACCCTAAAAAAATATACACCAATACCCTCATCTCAATACACTCCAAATGCTCTACACCAATACCCTCATCTCAATACCCTCCATATGTTCTACCTACACCAATACCCTCATCTCAATACCCTCCATATGTTCTACTTCTTCAATACCCCATCTAGGTAGTCTTCATGAAGCAATAAATCATGACTAATGATGCTCCACTCTGCTAAGAAATGAGGCTATAATCCACTGATGATAGTCGTAAGTTTGAGTTTAGACAATTAATTCCCATATCAAAAACTTGGGGTGAATGACAGCTTGGAAACTTATTTATACTAGATAAGAGGGAAAATTGACTATTAGAAATCCCTATTTTTCTAGAAATAAAGTGATTAGAAATGTGTAGCTCAAAATTTGAGGGGCGAAAATTATTTTTTCCCTCTCCCTCCCAAATAAGCATGGAATATTTCTTTATGCACATTTTTTTAAAATAAATTAGTAGCAAATAATTAAAAAAAATAACACTAGAACATGAAAAATTCACCCAATCAATCCTTCAAACCCCTTTAATTTTCCCCTAAAATATTACTTGCATGTTATAGGGCTTGCAATTACTTGTTGACCATCAACTCTTTCTCAAGATGCCCACACATTCCTTTGGCATCTCTACAATAGAGTGTTTGGGGAAATATAGTTAGTTATGACGTTGCGCATGAAAATTAAAGTGATCATGAAAGATTGGACTTGCATACAAAATCTTAAAATTTTAACATATTTTTTTCATCTGACTATTTATTTTGGAAACGTACAAACAAACCATCGTGAGATTGTAGCTCACCTCATAGCATTTTTTAAGAAATATACTAGTTTTGGAATGTGTTTGCATAAACATATTTCTATGACTTGAATGATATTGCTTACTCAAATGTTTGATCTACTAGAAACTTCTTAACATGCTATTTTGATTGTATATAAAGAAGTAGAAATAATTTGATTATATTTCTTTTGAAGTATATGGAAATTGGAGTTTTATTTGATTGGAAATTCCTCTTTTAATGAAGAAAATGAAAATTCTCTTCATAACGCAAGGTATGCAAGGTATGTGGTATTATGGTTTTTCTAAATGTGTACATTATTGTTATAAGTTTTAATCTCTTCTCTAAATAGATGTATAATTTATTATTAATTTTCTCTAAATCTTCTATTTTGTTGATAAATAATATCACAAATATTGAACCTAGGAGTTGAATTTAAGGACCAACAATGTTATAAGGTTTTCCTTATCAATTTAGGGGTATTTTATCTAAACCCTAATCTAAATGAAGCTACATTGAAGGATCAATCTCATAAAGGTTTTCCTATCCATTTAGATTTTCTGTTTAAGCTCCAAGCTAAGAACTAGTTCCTAAGAATGTGGTGTGAAATGTGATTAATGCATGTTTGACCATATAATGGATTCCCTGAAGAATGTGAAATGTCTACTACTTGAAGATAATGAATTATGTGAGGTTGTGGTTGATGCTTAAAGTTATAAGTTTCTATGAGTGCCTTGACAACATACAACAGAGATGTAAACAAAATGGATTATTATAGCACTTGTAAATAAGGCATAAAATGAAAAAAATGCAGCATTAACTCAAACAAAATCCAATGTCCTCTTAACCTCATGTTGATTAAACATGGAGAGGTTAAAAGTGTAATTTGGTATTTTGAGCATGAAGCAAAAGTATATGTTTGGTTAAAATTGAACACCATTAAGTTGATGTAACTATTGAAAGGACAATTTATGAATATGCATCTCAAATTTTTTGTAAGACGAAAGGGTAGATATTTTTTTCATACACATTTGATCAAGGTTTTAAGACCTCTATCAAGGGAGGAAAAACACTAACATAGGATCTTAATTGAGGATCTGTAAAACACAAGCTCAAATCCTTAATCAACAATCTATAAACTCTCCATTGCGGAAACAGTTTAAAAGTGAGTAAGTCTTCACAATACTTGATGCTAGTATATTTATTATTATATCCTCTAATAAATGATATATAGTTTCCCATTTCCATCTTTTATTTATTTATTATTTTTTCGAAAGTTATACACATTTCCTCCTAGTAATAAAAGTGCCTAGAAAAAAACAACACGTTAAAAATTATACAATAGAAGAAATGGAAACAATGTTTGAGATACTCTACATGTTTTTTCTTCAAAGTTGATGTATTTACTCTTTTTTAGTGCCCAGAGAAAAATCAACATATTAAAAATTATACAATCAAAGAAATGAAAACAATATTTGAGATACTCTAACTGTTTGTTCCTCCAAATTTATGCCCAAAACTAGAGGGTCTCATACATCATTTAGATGGATATGATGGATTGTAACTTAAAATTAGACTAATAATTATCTATATTTCCTTTTTTTTTACTTTTTATTTATTATTATTTTACTTACATCTGAAAAACATTACAATAAATATAAAAAATTCATATTAATTATTCATTTCAAAAATATAGAAAAGCAAAATTCCATTTAAAAATAAATCAAAATATGTATAATAAAAATTATTATAAAACCTTTTTTTATTTTTTTCTATATTTTTCTTTTTTGTCACTGAACGAGATAATTATCTCAACAAGAATTCACTTCTTCAACTTTTGTAAATTTAATTTACAAGGACAGACCCTTTAAATGACATTATTTTTTTTTATGAAAGAATTATCATTAGAATGATACACAAATCCCCACTATTTGTCCTTCCATTACATATAAAAATATTCAAAGTGTATAGGCAATTATAACTATCTTAAACTTCTTTTAAATAATGTATGCATTAAAATAATATTTAATTAAAGCTAAATGCTTATGTTTTCATTTGTACATGTCAAGAAAAATCTTGTTTGATGCATTAGCAAAACAAACCTATGCCCATTTTTCATTGGCTAGTAAAGTGTATATGCAAGTTATTATGAATAGCAAAGTGGAAATCATAGCAATAAGTATTTTAGAAAACAATTGTGCATCTGACTCTTTTATTATGAAGAATTGTCATTAGGTGTGCAAAAATTATGAAAATGTGAGAATTCAACAAACTTTTAATCACTATATAAAGTATATAAGCTTTATATAAGTTATCGATTAAAGGGTAAAATAATCAAAGTATATAAGCCATCGACTAAAGAGCAGAATAATCAAGAGTTTGATAATAATCAAGAGCTTGAGAATAATCGAGAGCTTTTAAGTCTCATCAAAAGTATCTCACTAATATTACTTTCATCGTCTCTAAAGAGTGGGAACCTTCTCTCCATAAAAGAAAAATATAGAGAATTCAATGTTATTCATTATTCTAAAAAGGTTGTATATCATATAACTCCAATTTTAGATAAAATTAAGGTTTTTTGCATTCTAAATTGATCTAGCTATTTTATTGTTGCATTTTTTTGACAGAATAATTTTCAAATAATTTATCAATAAAGGAGAACACAAATTAAAAATTCAATGAGTTTGATTATCAAATTAAGTGGATCATAGTTTCGAAACATCAAAGAGAAAGGATTTTTGTTATAGAAATTGTGTGATTATGGATGGGTAAAAGTAGTTTAGTTATTTTGATTAGGTTATCTCACTTTGATTATTATTAAAAATTTGTAAAATATAAAAGTTTTATTTGTAAATAAATATTGTTAATTAAGATTTACCAAATATTTTTGTGAAAGTTATTTACTAATTCAATAAATATTTTTGTGGAAGTCATTTACAAATTTAATATTCTTGTTGAGATGTACTAAATTGTTTTCACAACATTTTTTCCTAAACAAAATATATAGACAAAATGGAAGATAATTGTATCCACACACTAGATTAGTGTATGAGACATCAAAGAGAAATGATTTTTGTTATAGAAATTATGTGATTATGGATTGGTATAAGTAGTTTAGTTATCTTGATTAGGTTATCCCACTTTGATTATTATTGAAAAGTTGCAAAATATATAGGTTTCATTTGCACACAAGTATTGTTAATTAAGATTTACTAAATATTTTTGTGGAAGTCATTTACTAATTCAATATTTATTAATTAAGATCTATTAAATATCTTTGTGGAAGTCATTTGCCAATTTAATATTCTTGTTGAGATGTACTAAATTGTTTTCACCACCTTTTTTCCTAAACAAAATATATAGACAAAATGGAAGATAATTGTATAAGTTTATGAAGGCATACATACTATATCCCCTCTGGTTTTGAACGTGTGACCTCTTAAGAGGAAACACATGCCCTTAACCATTAGGCTCACTCAAGCTGTATTCATATCTTCCACTTTATCTTCTTTAAAAAAATAGTAGATTGTCCAATAAACACTTATAAGATTTGATTACTTCATTAACATTATATATCTATATTTATATAAATTAAATAAAATTGGCGTGTGTGTGTTATGATTATTAAATAAATAAAAAATACTATAAATTATAAAGATATAAATGAATTAACATCTATGTTATATAGAAAACTTGTTTCAAAATAAGTTTTTAATGATGAGATCAAATTTCTTATTAGTAAACCTTTAATATTAATAACAATAATAAAAAAAACCTTGGTAACTAAATGAAAGGAGTTACAAAATATGGTATCTTTATCTTTAATTGTCAATAGACATCTAAAGAATTTAGTTTATCTGTTGAAATATTTAATTTATACAAAACAAATAATTTTATAAATAAATTGATGTAAGAATAATTAATTTTAAAAAAAAATTACTTTAATAAATTAAGAATTTGTAAATATATTAATTATTCAATATTTAAATGTGGAATGAGTAAAAATATTATAAATATAAATGTATTATTATAAACATCTAATAATAAACAAGTGTTATATAACAGTTAGTACCTTTCATTTATTTTAAATATAGATAAATTAATGTAAAAATATTGAATTCAAGTTAGTGTGAAAGTTTAGAATTCAGTAAATTTAGCTTTTATTAATTGGTAAATTAAAGTGTTTTATTAATTGTAATTTTACATTGTAATAATAATATCTTATTGTAGTCATAATGTTTTTGTTGAGAAAGTTGTCTAGAAAATTTTACATTATTTTGTATAAAATATAAATAAATATATTGTAAAGTAGTTTGTTTTGACTACAAATATTTTGAAAAATAATTTGGCATATATTATTTAAAAAATTATAAATATTGAAAATAAATTATTTCATTGAATGAATAACGACTTTAATTGTATTAATAATAATTTAGGACTATTTCTATTATATTAATAAAAATTTATAAATGACAGTTAACACCAAATTTTGTAATAGCAAAAATATTAATAAATTTTATTAAATTTTTTATATAAGTTTTTTTAATTTAAATAAATAACAATAATAACAAAATATAAAAACAAGAATCTTCATAAATGCAAGCAGGATTAATTCAACCAACTATGAAGGCATTACTGAAATGGTTTAAAAGGCAGTATGGAAAAATGTATTAGTAATTAACCCAGCTGGAATTTTGGTGTTGAGAATCAATTTACAAAGTGTCTCACGCATGTTAACAAAGAAGCATGAGGCAAAGATATCTAGATTTCATCCCGCTAAAACTGATAGGTTTACGCCCATAATGCAAGCCGTGTCGGAGAAAATTGATGGACAGAATACTATTTTTACATCCTTTCTCATATACATCATTTAATAGATGGAAACACCATGAAAGGTTTTCAATGTTTTACCAGTTCATAAATGACAAACTTAGTCTAGTATTTAAAATGACCATAAATAAATTAAAAAACATGACATACATGCCAGTAATCAATGAGTGAGGGACCGATACTCGCCACTTCTTCGATTCCTTCATTTAATGCATGGGCTTACAGTGTGTGAGCATATACACTATCACGTGCATGCTGGATCTGTGCACAGGCTGTTCTCGCAGGCAGAGTAAGGCCACATATGCATGGCCTCCCCCATTGGGAAGTCGCTCAGCGTCGGATCTATAATCTCCCTAACTCTTCCTCTCTCTAACCTCGTCATCTTCTTCACCCAACCGCCAAGGT
>APFE031212806.1:139882-190500 GCA_000404065.3 Pinus taeda | reverse complement strand
ACCAAATTTTTGACATTGGACCGCAAGGTTAGGCCTAAAACACTTGTTTGCCTTGTTTTTAAATTGCAAAATATTTAGAGAAAGATAGTTTTTTGATTGGCTTGCTTGTCACTAGATATCTTTAGATACTAGGAAGGTCGATCTTGTCCGCAACCTCGACTCATTCCGTGTGACAAAATGGAGACTACGCTGGGGACTTGATTGTTTTCCTTGTTTTTACTTTGACCTGAGAAACTTGTCTTTTTGTTTCTGTTTTTGGCTTGTTGTGTGTGGAATTGGGTGGATTTAGTGGATCTAGGTTTGTTTTTGTTTTTCATAACTTTAGGAGAAGCCCGCACCCTGTGCTTGTATCGCACTGCGTACCTCTACGCATGTTTACTTTGCACATAGAGCATGCACGCACCTGTGTAAACTCTGAACCTGCGGAGCCTGCTAAAATTTTGAAAAACATAAATTTTACTCTTTCAATTAGTTTTATTTTGGTTTAGATGTTGTTATCCTCTACCCAGACGTGCATGTGACTTGTCAAAATCTTTCCTTGGTTTAATTTCATTGGTGTTAAGGTTTTAGGTGAAATTCCTAGAAGTTTTGGTTGTCAGTCTTGATTTTCATTTTGGTCGTGTAGTAGCTCAGAGCTTAGAAGCGTAGAAGCCTCAGATCACCTTGGTTTTCACTGTCCTTCTTATGAGTCTGACCATTTGCAAAATCAACCTTTGTTGAGGAATCCATCTTGTGTTTTCTCTTTGCAAAACTTTGAAAAGCTTGTGTTAAAAGTTTGGATTTCATTTTTACAAAAAAAGAACAAAATTACTTTTTTTTTTACTGATTTGTGATTCTGGACAAGTTAGTCCTTGGTTTGCTTATCGCCAAGTAAAACATCCTTAAAAAAACAAAACATCTTGTAAGCTTTTACTTCAAGTAGTTTTTTATAGTTTGTAGATCTTAAGATTTGCTTTATTCATAGTTTTCTCAAGATTTGCTTTGGTCATAGTTTTGATTGTTTTTATAAAAATACAAAAATCTCTTTTGAAAAAGTTTGTTTTGGTAGCATTTGAGCGTTTGAATGAAAAGGGAAATTTTTGTGCAAATAACTAGTTGTCTCGTTTTGAGTGCATTGGAACAAAAACTCTTCTTTTAATTTGTTTGTTAAGAAAGATTTGTGTTTACACGCATTTGCATTCTCAAACTATTTCCTAGCTAGAAGTTCATTGAAGAGAAAAGATTGTTTTATCATCTTAAGTGCATCTTTTAGTGATTTTGAGTCGAGTCTTCACACCACGAGTTTCATCTCCGCACCTCTTGACTTAATTGAAAACCAATAAAATAACGCTTAAAGTAAAATTAATCTAGAAATCTTTTTATTTCTAGGGCTCTATTACACCAACATAGCTTAGGCTAGTGCCTTGGAGTAGGGAGTACTTAACTCTCCAAGACAGTAAACCAAACAAGTAGTTGTATCTTGCGGTAGGAGAGAAATCCAATTGTTGCATCTATGCTCTGGGAAAGCTCCTCTTAAAGGAGAAGCACGAGATCATGTCCGAACCAATGTGGGAATCAATCCTTTCTCATTGGGAACGACGCCAGATATTCAAGTATTAAAAATGGTAAACCTCGGATTAACCATTGTCGAGGAGCCTGGGGTCACTTGTTGGTAAACCTTGGTTTATGTCAAGGAGCCTTCAAGGGGATTGAGCTTGTTACTCTGCTCTTGCGTGCGTAACGGATCGTAGACTGTTCCCCCAGGTATATTTGTTTCTGTTGGTAACCATAGTGACCATATTCTATAGGATTATTCCTAAGGTGACGGTGGCGGGAAGATCCCACTGTACCTGGAGAAGACGTCGGCTAGACTCACTTGGATTTTCTGCTCTTCACTCGAGACGGTTTAGTGGAGAAACTTGTGCCAGTCTATTCATTAAGCAGGTTGTCGGGGTAATTGTTCCAACCGGTATTTCTGTATTGAACTCTACGACGTTGGATTTCATCACCAACTAGTGTTTTTGGTATGGAAAGTTACTGTTTGTGTGTGATTGATCTCCTAGATTCTTTAGGCGTGTGGGTCAATTTGTTTGGTTCTTTAGAGGCTTTAGGTGGTTTTCATTGAGATTTTACTTTGTTTTCGTGTGAAGTAGTTAAAATATTTTAACCGTGGCTGAATTACCGAGGAAGTCCTATAGACTTCGGGGCCAACCTCCTGAGTTTTCACCAAGCCAGATTGAAGGGCTACGGGCCCTGGTAACTCCTAGAGACAGTAGAAGTGGGTCACCTGAAAGAGGAGAATCTGCTTTCATGGGATATCCTGATTTTTCATCGTTAATAGCAGATTATAGTACGCAACCTGTATCCATTTCAGAAGTTACTGGTAGTGTTTCATCTACTAGTGATATAGGTGAAGAACCTGAAATATCTAAACCGGAATCTGAAATTGCTGCTACTCCAATATCAGGGTTTGCTTCTCCAGCCTCTAGTGGTCCTAGTTCACCTAGGGTAGAAGCGATAATTACCCAAAATCTTCCTTCTGGACTAATATCTATTGAAGAACTTGCTATTTCGGAAAACGAAGAAGGCATCCCTATTCCAAAAGATCGACCTATTTTAGACCTTAGGGAGCGTGAATCAATATTTTACAGTCCACCTAGGAGCAATGCTTGGTATCTTTCATTGACTGATTTTTTGGAAAACCCGGGACTAAGTTTTTCACCACCTCTTATTTCTATCACCCAACACCTAGAGGTTATTATCCTCCGTTGAATATGTCCAAACAATCGTCCATGTTTTCGCAATCTCCGGAAGCCTTTTTGTACGGCGGTCCTTCTATTCCCGTTGGTATCAATCCATGTCTGGTACTTTTTCGGGAGCATCTCCTCAACCTATTGAACAAAAGATATTAACTGGAAATAATGGTACTAAACCGTTGAGTGTAGAAGATATTCTCATGATGTCAGGTTCTATTCCCAATCCTCAACCGCAAGGTGGCCAGTCTCCGCCTGGGGGGCAACCTCAAGGTACCCATTATGTGCCTGGGGGGCAACCTCAAGGTACCCAGTATATGCCTGGGGGGAAACCTCAAGGACAATACATACCTACGGGACAATACCTTCCTCAAGGTCAACCCCAGACTCAGTATGTACCTCAAGGCCAACCTCAGTATCAATATGTACCTCAAAGTCAACCTGAATATCAATATGTACCTCAAGGTCAACCCCAGTATCAATATGTACCTCAAGGTCAACCCCAGTATTAGTACGTGCCTCAGGGTTATCAACCCCAACGTCAGTACCCAACTCAAGGTTACCAACCACCTTCGGGTAAATCATATTATCAACCTTACCCTCAACCCGGTTATGGTCCTCAATATCCTCACCCTGTTATGGGTCCATACCCCGGAACGAATTTAGTGTGGGATCCATCTCAATCCCAATAGGTCTTGCAATCGAATGCGCAGTTGTCATCTCAAACTGGATAACCCTTGGTTTCTGGTTCATCCCAGCAACCTGTCCAGTCTACTGTTCAAACTTATGCACCTTCTGTAGTTTCTCATTCTGGGCCTAGTACACCTCATACTCCGACTCAAACGTCTGCTGCAACTACTGCAACATCTGCTGCATCTACCCCACCTTCTTCTGGAGTATCGACAACTCCGGTTTCTACTGTCCCTATATCTACTCCTCAGACATCTTTACCTCAGTCTGGACCCACGGTCCACACTTTGGTTCAGATGCCTGTAGGAAGTACGGTTGTCACCACTCAACCTCAGTTTAATCAACAACCATACCAAGGACAGTACCAATACGGTCCTGCTACGTAGCAACCAATCTATCAGTATGAACCGTACCCTGGGTATACATATCAACAACCTCAGCAACCCCAGTATGGTCCGGTTAATCCTGGTTTTCCAGGAGGACAGAATATCCCAAATGCAATTCCAATTCCTAGTTATCCTGGATATCCTCCTCCTAGGGCTGGTCTGTAGACCCAGAGTTTTAGGGACCCTAATCGTCAGTTACCATTTATCGTAACTTTGGACTTTCTTGACTTGACACGCCTTATGAACGATCCAATTAACTATCTTTAGTATTGGTTGCCAATGCCGCATAAGTTGCCCAGTGATATTCCTAAGTTTGGAGGTAAGCCAGGAGAGGACCCGTCAAACCATGTGATGACTTATCACCTCTGGTGTGCGTCTAATTCAATTTCAGATGATTCAATTCGTTTACGACTTTTCCAGCACACTCTAATTGGTCTTGCGGCCAAGTGGTACATCGAGTTACCGCGAGCCACTTTTTATAACTTTAGTCAGTTAGCTACTTCGTTTTTAACTCATTTTCAGTTGCCAGTCAGATATGACAATGGCACGGAATTACTAACTTTGTTAAAGCAGTCAACGTCCACTTAAATTTCAGATCATATCCATGAATGGAGACATCGATGGCGTTTAGTGAAAGTTTTTATCCCGGATCAGATCTTAGCTGAATGGTTTGTAAAATCTTTACTGCTCAAGATCACTGAGGATGTAGCTAAGGCCGGAGTCGTTACTGAGGAGCAAGTAATTGCTCAAGCACAGTACCTTGAATTAGTTTATACTCAGTCGAGTACGTTACACAAGAAAATCCCCGATCTACCCAAACAAAATCAAATCGTTGCTGCTCCTTCAAGGTCTCATGCCGCTGATGGTATGATTGGTACGGTTAATACCAAAAGTAAGAAGAAGTCTTCCAAGGATTCTTCTCATATCATAACCTTGCCAGATTCCCCGACAGGAGATTCTTCCATGCAACTTTCCGCCGATATTCATGTTGTAGAGTCATCTACAGCTAAATCAAAAACTGGTGGTAAGAAGAAAGGGAGGAAGAAGAATAAAACAAATAAGAATTCGAAAGAGAAACCCGAAAAAGCGGAATCAATTGATGAAAAACACAAACCTCGTTATCCGTGTCTCATTTGTGATGAAGAACATTTTACGAGAGACTGCCCTCATCGTGTAGAGGTTGTGAAAATTGTCAAAGGTTCCAAAACTCTTGTTGTTTTGAAGGATCCTTTTCCAAATCAAGACAGTAAGATGATAGGTTCGTCCTCCAGTGCCAATGAAGAACCCATATTGATGATGTCCCATGTTAGGATTGCGACTCGATCGCAAGATTATGACAATAAAAGTCCTGTTGATGGTAAAGAAGCAGAATCTTCTCATTCGAATCCATCAACCTCATCTCCCGGTTCCGATCCACTAGAGATCGAGAAACCTAATCCAGACTTAGTAATCAAACCGCCCACAAAGGGTGTACTTCGAAAGTATTCTTTCAATCCACATGCGAGAGTGGCTCAGAACTACAACATTGTTGAGGATTTAGTTGTTTCACCCTCAACAATGTCGGCTTTGGAAGTGCTGCAATCATGTCCAGCACAGCGTAAATTACTTTTGTCAGCTATAGGAGCTATTCATGTTCAGGACCCGAACCTTATAATCTTCGATCTAGAAAATAGTGCACCATGCTTACCTCATCAAATGGCTGTCCAGATTCCAGTGATAGTAAAAATTAGACCTGTTCATAGGACTGTGATTGATGAGGGAGCTTCCACGTGTATTATGTCGATACAGTGTTGGAGATCGCTTGGTTCTCCTTCACTAAATCAATCCATGACGATTCTAAAGGCCTTTGATGGCCGTGGGTTTCATCCTTTTGGCATTCTACAGGATTTACCTATAGGGGTTGAAGGTAAAACTGCTAATCTAGATGTGGAGGTGGTTGATGCCCCTCTAGATTACAACCTTCTCTTGGGTCGTAGTTGGTCTTACGTTATGACAGCTGTTGTTTCATCGGTCTTTCAACTTATAAAGTTCCCTCATAATGGAAAGATTGTAACCTTAGACCAAATGTCTTACTTTTCATCCGACCCAGCCTCTGCTGAGAGCATTCAGCATGTTGGTAAAGCGACGATCCCATATAAGGATGTTGGAGTAGGACTAGTTAAAGATTCCGGTTTACTGGGCACTTTTCCTTTTCCTCCTATCAACACATCGTCTTCTACGGCAACCATTCATATGATTTCATCAGATATCATTGTTAATGATGATCCTTGGATCATACCTTCTGAATCTGACATAGACTCATTTGGTACTTTTATGCCTTTGAGTCCGTATGAACTTGTGTATCAGACCGTGCAGTCGTTTTCTGACACAACATCAAACCAAATCGACTTAATGAATGTGGTCCATGAGGAATCACTTTCGACATCAAACTCGGATTTAATAACATTTTCTGAACTTGTTCAAACTGATGAGCAAATTCGTGCAATCCTATGCGTCGATGAGTTACCATGGGAAGATCTTCATCACAGATCTTCGTTTTTACTCGAGGGCGATCATTTTGAAAATGATTTTTCATCAATTTTTACGATTAAATATGTCAAGGATGCTCAGAATCCAATGAAACATCCCAATTCCGAGCTAAACTTGGGAAATATTTCTCGAACTATTCCCCTTGACATTTCAGTTAAGACTAGAATTGTTGAAAACGTTCATATAGGTGCCTCTTGTACGAAAGATGAAATTCAAACATATAAGGCCCTATTTCAAGAATTTCGTGATGTGTTTGCCTGGTCATATGAGGAAATGCCAGGAATTGACCCCGCAATTGTAGTTCATGAAATCAAAACTTACCCGGATGCTAAACCCGTCCGGCAATGTTTGCTTCAGATTCACCCAAGAAAAGATGTTGCGATTAAAGCAGAAGTTGAAAAATTACTCAAAGCAGGTTTCATTTATCAGATCCCGTTAACGGATTGGGTATCGAATATTGTTCCTGTTAACAAAAAGCAAGGGACAATAAGAATATGTATTTACTATAGGGACATTAATCGAGCCTGTCCAAAGGACAATTACCCCACTCCCTATATCGATCAAATCATTGATGATTGTGCCAACAACGAAATTTTCTCCTTCATGGATGGTCTTTCCAGATACAATCAAATCAATATTCTACCTGCTGATCAACCAAAAATGACATTCATTTGTCCATGGGGGACATTTTCTTATTGCAAATTACCTTTTGGGCTCAATAACGCCGGAGCAACTTTTCAACAGGCCATGTCTTATGATTTTCATGATATCAAGCAAATTGTGCAACCCTATCTCGATGACTTGCTTGCTCATTCATTACATCGAGCTGATCATCTCGTCCATTTAAGAGCAATCTTTATGAGGTGTAGGCATTATCGGATTAGGTTGAACCCCAACAATTGTGTTTTCTGTATTGAAACGGGTCGATTACTGGGGTTTGTTGTTTCGAAAGCCGGCATTCACGTCAATCCCTCGAAGGTTGAAGCCATTATCAAATTGCCTCCTCCTTCGAGTCTTCGCCAACTCCAAAGTTTGCAAGGGAAAGCAAACTTTTTAAGTCGATTCATCCCTAACTACGCCGAGATCACAAAGGGTTTTACCCGGTTGTTGAAGCAGAATACTTCATTCTTTTGGGATGAGATAGCTGAGAAATCTTTTGATGCACTAAAACACGCATTGACCCATGCACCGTTGTTGCATCCTCCCAACTACAGCCAGGATTACTTCTTGTATCTCGCCGCCTCCCCTTCCACCATCGGAATGGTGTTAGTTCAGGAAGATG
This sequence comes from Pinus taeda, assembly GCA_000404065.3. Classification (NCBI taxonomy): domain Eukaryota; kingdom Viridiplantae; phylum Streptophyta; class Pinopsida; order Pinales; family Pinaceae; genus Pinus; species Pinus taeda. Next base: position 182,881 of record APFE031212806.1, on the reverse strand, counting down.
AATTCGGTATTGAACATGTGATATATTACCTTAGTCGAACGTTAAATCCAACTGAGCTAAAATACTCACATGTGGAGAAATTGGCATTGGCAGCTGTTCAAGTTGTCCAACATTTTCGTCATTACATTTTACTATGTAAGACTACAGTTATTTCTGATTGCAACCCTATGATCTATATTTTGACCAAGCAATTGCTGGGGGGAAAGTACTCCAAATGGATTGTCATCCTACAGGAGTTCAACTTGGAGTTTGAAAAGTCTAAGTCAAAGAAATCTTTAGTTTTTGTGGAATTAATGTGTGACTTTCCGCGTGCTGACATGGAAACTGTGGTGGAGGAGCCCATTGCAGATGAATCCTTGTTTCTAATCAGCACTTTAGATCCATGGTACGGGGATATCATCGTTTATCTCCAAAACCAATCCTTTCGGCCAGATATTTCATGATCGGAACGTCGACAAATACGATTCCAGTCCCAACAATTCAAAATTGTTGGAGATACTCTTTATCGTCATGGGGCGGACTCTGTTTTTTGACGTTGTTTGACTCATGAGGAAGCCTAAAGGGTCCTAAATGACTGTCACTCTGGAGTGTATGGCGGTCATATGTCTGGGTATGCCACAACCCAAAAGATACTGCGCGTTGGCTATTTCTAGCCGTCTATGTTTAAAGATTGTATTATGCTGTCCGAAAATGCCACAACTGCCAAATTTTTTATTGAAAGATGTGTGCTCCACCTGCTCCTCTCCACCCTATCATTTCCGTTGGTCCTTTTGCCAAATGGGGTATCGATTTTATAACATGTAACCCTCACTCAGTCGGGGGGGCATGCGTATATTATCCTTGCAGTAGATTATTTTACCAAGTGGGCTGAGGCGATGCCTACATTTGAGTCAGACGGCAAAACAACTGCGATTTTCGTATTCAATCATATAATTGCTAGGTTTGGTGTTCCACAAGTGATTATCATTGATCATGGGCATCATTTTCGAAACGTTATGATGACTGAACTTACAGGCCAGCTTGGTTTGCGTCACGACAGTTCAACTCCTTATTATCCACAAGCTAATGGCCTGGTTGAAGCCATCAGCAAAGTTCTAGTCATCATGATCCGACGAATCATTGGGATTCATCGGTTTCACCCCTTTCCAACTAGTTTATGGTTTGGAAGTTGTGTTACCTATTGAGTGCAAAATCCCATCATTGCAAATGGCCATCGAGTTGCTTCCAGTCACTTTCGAAGAGGAAAGACGTTTGTTATACTTGGCTCAACGATGAGAATCGACGCGATGCTACATTAGTGATCGAATCTCATGCAAAACGTATTAAAGCTCAGTATGATCGAAATGTGACCCCTCGAAATTTTTCGGAAGGAGATCTAGTCTTATTGTACAATAAAGCAAATGATAAATTAGGCGCTGGAAAATTCGTGCCTATGTTGTCAAGCGAAAGCTAGTGAAAGGGGCCTATGAATTGGTAGACTTTGACGGGGTCTCTTTAGGTAAACCCAGAAATGGTCTTTACCTGAAGAGGTATTATGCTTAAAATGAGTGTGGAGATTTTTTAGTTAGGTTAGTTTTTTTTCTAGCTAGTGTGTTTTAGATTAAAAAGTGTGCTTAGCTTAGAGAGTGTTTTTCTTCATTAGTCCCGCTTATCTTGGTTTTACTCTTGATGTCGCAGATGTCGACGCCTCTCCAAACATATATTGGTTTCGTTGATGGCGCTTGTCGTAGTACATGGAATATTTCTTCCGCAGCTTGGGTTATCTATTCACCCTCTGACGAGTTTGTATCTATGCATGGGGTAAGCCTCGGTCAAACAACAAACAACATTGCAGAGTATAGTGCAGTGGTGGAGTTATTATCTGAATCTATTTCATTTGGGATTCGGAGTTTGATAGTGAAGTTAGATTCTGAACTCGTTGTATTACAGCTTAATAGAGTATACGCCATTAGAAATCCAGTTTTATTAAGATTATTTTTGAGAGTGCGTCTCTTGGAACATGAATTTGACTATATTGAATATCGGCATATTCCAAGATCTTTAAATACATTAGCAGATGCAATTTCTTCTCAAATGTTAAGTAGACATGTGCAATAATCATACAAGTAAATTTAAAAACATTCCATAGCATGTTTAACAAGATAAGCTGGTAATAATGATATCATATAACATAGGAGTGTGTCAAAATATACATCGTCTTCGATCATAGGTTGAAAAACACCTTATGATTGGCAAAAATGATAAGTACAAAAAGAAAAAATGTTATATGTGACTACAATAGGCGATCATCCCATCACTGGTGATGATCTCGATACGAAACCACTGTACAGGCCACCTTACAAAGGAACCTCCTAAAAGGTCCTGGGACCCCAATCACATAGCGCTGAAGTCAACGAGGGATGTCATCTATGCTCGTCTCTGGAATGTCCCCTGTAAGGCGCTCTAGATGGCTCTCCAACTCGGCCAAAGTCTCTGTTGATTCGTCCTGTGGGGCTACAGCGGGTGCAACTAGTTTTTTTCTCTTGTAAGGCCGGAGAGCGGCTAGTCGCTGTGGGCCCACATTTGCATTTGAAACTTTTACTATTAGTTTGGGACGATATAAAAACAACAAAAAAAAAAATTAGGAAAATGTTGAAAATGATTTTACCTGCATGATCCCATTGCTCTCCTGGCGGAAGAACCATATCTGGGTCCCCACGAAAATCAACCCCAGCATAAGGAAAGTCCTGGATAGCAAAAAACTGGTTCTCCAACCATTGGAAATACTCAGGTTTGAACCGAACGACCTTGGTCCCCTCATCAGGATGACGGGCCATAACTGCAACCCATCACGTCAGTTTGGGCTCTCGTGGAAGCCCAGCTCCAACAGTAAGGTGATGTGGGATCAACATCGGAACCCTCTCCAGACCAAAACTCACAACTATAGCACCATACCCAAAAGTCTTTAGCTGTCCTCTTTTGGCCCTGGTTAGTTGGCCCTTTACATTGGCCAGCACAGCATCACACCAGTTGAAAATGGTGCCTCGAAAGCAATCGACTGCCATCCGCATCTGGGATCCGATGGCAATGTGTAGCGCTGCACTACCGCAGAGTCTGGTAACTGTAAACCCAATAACCATGAGTTCAGGAAGGGATATGGTTTTGATATCTATCCCTTTGTCCTCGTTCTGGACATTGCAGAACTCTAGTCGGATGCTCTCGACAGACTGGCCACCTGTCCTGGGCCCAAATAGAGTCAAGTGTTCACCCCTCCTAGGCAAACCAGTCAAAAAGTATATATCTGTTGGCTCAATTTCGAGCTGGTGCCCACCAATAAAGAAGCACTGGTCCTGTATACTCCATCTATCAACCAGCCATTGCAAAAAGTCCACCTGGGCCCTCATGCCAGGTATGGCCCAGAATTTGTACAAGCCACAGGCCTTCAATGCATCAATCGAAGGTTGATGATTCATCGCGGCAAGGTCCACATCCTCGTGCTCCCATTCTTGCCAATCAAGCATGATGTTTATCCTACATCCAAGTGAAAAGGCGAATTAGAATGCATAAAATTGATTTCATTAGGTAACTTTTGAGTTAGTTAGGTTTTTATAGACCTTTGTGCGGGGTACACACCCCCTTGTTAGGGATAGTGCATGAGGTTTGCACCTTGCCTTCACGGCAGGTGTGTACCCCTGACTTTTTGCCCATTGCAAAAAAGTCGGGGTATGCGGGTCCCCTATGGTAAACCTGCGGACCCCCCTGCACGGGTTTTGAAACCTAAAAACCTCCTAAAAATAAAAATCAACCCCTAAAAAAAAATTTCAAATGGACAAAAATGAAGAGTAGGATGATGTGGATTACCTAGAGGAGACGGCGTTCGATTCCGACGGACGTATTTTCCGCAATCTTCACGGGAAGTTTATGGTCAAAAGCCCTTTTTTCTCACCCAAATATCAAATGGTAAAAATGAATGGTAAAAAGTCCCTTTTATAAGTTTTTTGAGTAAATAAATTCTAAATTTGTTTATGTTTCACTTTAAAAAGGTGTTTTTTGCGACATTTTTATCCATTTTAAACAGGTATGAGTAATGTTTGAGTTTTTGTTCAGGATAACGGATTTTTCAGGCGAAATCGGTCATTTTCAATGAAAAAACATTAGAGTCACCTTTAAGCTCTTTTCTGACTCCTAAAACATGAAAAGATTGCCGAGTTTTTCTTTTTAAGCTCGTTAAAACGGAACTAAAAAGACGGTCCTCTTACAGCCCTTTTCTGACCGTAAAAAACACGAAAAGATTGCCAGGTTTTTTTCGTTTCAAATCCAATATTTTTCATAAAATGACATGTTGTTGATCGCTTTTTTACTTTTTCAGATCAGAGGCACTAATTACGAAAAGTACTCCTTGGTCGTAAAAGATCAAGCGGTTATCTCAAGTATTATTTTATACTTTTTCGGGCTTGGGAGACACAAATTTACGAAAAGGGTCAACCCTGGAGTCTTCTTAAGTTTTTTCAGACTCTCTAAAAATGAAAAACATCGAGTTTCTCCTATACTGGACTCATTACATTTCGACAGTAAAGGACCTGTTCAATTACAAACAGGAACGGACAACTCCTTCTTAGGGTTCGCATTTAAAACTAAGTTGGACTCACCCGAAGGGTGAGCTTATAATCAAGCATATGTTATCCTCCTCAAGCTTGTAAAAAATAAAGAGGTACTTGCCAGAAATGGTGGGGGGAAAGAGAGAAAAGTGAGTCTGTTTGTCATACTTTATAACCACTCTTGAACACGACACTTTCATTCACCTGGGTTGGGAAATCCTTTACCTAACAGTTGATCAAACCATATTGAAAGTCTTCAGCCGGTTTCTGGGTATTAAATTTGGGTCAATCATCACCAAACCATCTGTCGTGTCGTTATGTGTTCAAGAGGTCAGTGCAAATAAGCCATTCATCTGCAAAATGTCTGTCATCCATCTTGACCATCCCTGAGTCAGTCCTTGCAACTAAATTTCTTCAACTTGATATATGATTTCGTGTTGTGGGCTTGTCTACGACGGATCGCTTTCTATCGACTTCAACTCATTATCTAGAAAGATGATCTAGGAATCGTCAGTACCTTGAGATCTGCATGCCTCAATGCCAGGTTTCTCGCCTTTGACGATAGTTTACATCATTGACTTTCGATCAAAGGATTCCATGACATGTTCGACATCAACACATCTCATCACATTTCATGGCTTGTGCTGAGTACTTTGAGAGCCATTGTCATTATTGGTGGTTTCTCTCACGCTTGTTAACAGTTTACATCATTGACTGGTAATCAAGCAGTTTCTACCATGTTCGACTTCGACACATTCAATCGCATGGATAGAATCGTACTATTTTGGGACGTAGAAATGAAGACCCTGGATCTAGTTTCCACCACCCAGGCTGCGAGGAATTTTGTATTCATTATATTATGGACTATTCATAAACAGATGGCTGCGTCCATACTATGTCCACATGTGTCTGTACTTATGATGTGTTATGAGATCATCCCTATATTAGAGCAGTAGTTAGTGTTCTAGTCAGTTTTCAGTCTCTTAGTCAGTTTTTATCTGAGTATGGGAATGCCTACCTCAGCGATGATATGATCTCATATATATATTTTGCATTGAATGCTTTTACAGGTTCCAACCGGGCTCTCCGCGAGATGATCCTCGAAATGATAAAGTACTTCACTCTTCCTAAATGATAAATGAAATCCTCATCTACTACAGACTTCGCACTTTAGGGGGCAATCTGTTACACAAAAATATCATCACCTTTGATTATTTGCAGTCGGTATGGATCTATCACCACCTATACTAGCCTCCTAAGCAAGTCTCAGACCTCAGCTCTTCAAAACAAGCTTTAGAAATGAGAGAAAGACATCAAAAAAGCAATGTAACTCTAGTTCTGCACTTTCTCTTACGTTTTCCTGCGGGCCCGCACCTTTTGTTCAAGTTATTTGCGTACTTATACACTCCGTATGTAAAGGGGAGGGTGTGTACCCCTGTAAAAGTCAAAATGCGCAATCTTTATCTTAAAAAAATCATCTTGGGTTAATTCTAGAGTTTTCTAGAAGCATTTGTTACGTGGATTGTTTGCTCCAAGTGGTTCATGCATCCCATCATAAGAGGAGCTAATCCCTTGTTGAGAGGAGCTATCCCTTTGAAGGAGGACTCTATCCCTTTGAAGGAGGAGCTGGTAACTGATCTCCATTGCACTATAAATTGAGGCATTGGGTCAGTGGCCAGGGAGGTTAGAAGCTGAACTTTTGAGGGTAAATGCTAGTGAAATCAAGACTTCCTATTTGAGCTTAAGAGGAGAGATCACATACCTTTTTGGCCCCATTAGGGAGTGAGTGAAGCTTGTCAAAGTAGAGGAGACTTCTTATTGGACCCTGGAAGGAGCTTGTACAGCGTCAAGGCAAAGGTTGTAAGGTTCTTTTCTTTTGAATTAATACAATCAAGCTCATTTTTCTCAACAAGTATCTTATGTTATTTGTTTCATGGACTCCTTGACTTTCATGTTAAATATGTTTTATAATATTGGATATTCAGGTGCTATTTAATCGTTTGCCTTGTTTGTGCTTGCAGGTTTGCGACAAAGGAACTTACTTGGATCAAAGGAGCGAAGGCATCTCCAAACTTGCGTTGGACATGAGGTAGGCCTTAAACACATTTGTTTGCCATTATTTATAAAGTGCATTTAGAGAAAGATAGTGTCTGGTTGGTTTGTTTGTCATTAGGTCTTCATTAGATTCTAGGAAGGTCTATCTTGTCCGCAAGATCGACTCATTCCGCGTGACAGGGAGTACAGATAACTTAGTTGCTACCGAGATGGTGGAAAAACTAGGATTAAGGCGACTTAAACATCCCACACCTTACAAGGTGTCGTGGCTACAGAAAGGCCACCAGTTATTAGTTGATGAGCAATGTGAGGTCAAATTTCACATTGGCAAATACCAGGACAAAGTTGTCTGTGACATTATGCCAATGGACGTATGCCATATACTACTAGGAAGACCATGGAAGTATGACCGGAAGGTGACACATGATGGGAAAACAAATTGTTATAAGTTCGTGAAAGATGGAGTCAAACATACGATTGTACCCATCAAGGAGGAGGATACAACAGAGTCAAGTGGAACAAAAGCATTGCTAATAGGAGGAAAATAGTTTGTTAAGAAGATTGAAGAAAATGAGGTGAATTATGCGGTGGTAAGGAGGACAAGAGCAGTATCACTGAACACAGAAAAATCAGAATTTCCTACAGAGATACAAGAGTTGTTGGAAGAATTTAAGGATATTGTGGTCGACGATTTACCAGATAAGTTGCCTCCCAGAAGGAGCATCAGTCATCATATCGATTTTATACCTGGAGCAAGTCTACCGAACAAGGCAGCATACAGAATGATCCCGAAAGACAATGAAGAGATTCGTAAACAAGTGCAAGAGTTGCTGGATAAGGGAATGATCAGAGAAAGTTTGAGCCCATGTGCAGTACCAACAGTACTTGCACCTAAGAAGGGAGGAGAATGGCGGATATGTACGGATTCACGAGCCATCAATAAAATCACTATTCGTTATAGGTTTCCCCTACCCAGAATGAATGACATGATGGATTGTCTTAGCAGTGCAACCTATTTTACGAAGATTGATCTGAAGAGTGGATATCATCAGATCAAGATCAGGGAAGGAGATGAATGGAAGATAGCCTTCAAAACCAATGAAGGGCTGTACGAGTGGCTAGTCATGCCATTTGGTTTGAGAAATGCTCCTAGTACTTTTATGAGGTTGATGAATGAGATGTTAAAATAATTTATTGGCAAGTTTGTGATAGTTTACCTTGATGATATTTTGATTTTTAGCAAGACAAGGGGAGAACACCTTCAGCATGTTCGAAGAGTACTAGAGAAGTTACAGCAGAACAAACTGCTGATAAACTTAAAAAAATGTACTTTCCTATAGAAGGAACTGGTTTATTTGGGGTTTGTAGTCGTAGAAAATGAATTGAAGATGGATCCAGAAAAGATCGCAGCAATCGTCAACTGGCCATCACCCAAGAGCTTGTTTGAGGTACGTAGTTTTCACGGATTGACAAGTTTTTATAGGAAGTTTATTAGAAATTTCAGTGAAATTTGTTCACCAATGCTGGACACCATCAAGAAGGCCAGTCAGCCTTTTTGTTGGACTAGTACAGCAGAGGACAGCTTTCAGCTTCTGAAATGGAAGATTACGGAGAGACCAACCTTGAGACTACCCGACTTCAGCAAACTTTTCCAGGTCCAATGTGACACAAGTGGGATAGCTATTGGTGCTATGCTCAGTTAGGAAGACAGACCAGTGGCATTTTTTAGTGAGAAATTAAATGAAAGCAGGCAGAAATACTCCTCGTATGACAAGGAATTTTATGCCGTGGTCCAAGCTTTAAAGCACTGGAGACACTACCTGCTGGGCAACGAGTTTGTATTGTTTTTTGATAATTCAACATTACAATATGTAATGCAACAACACAAGTTGAACCAGAAGCACGCCAAATTGGTAGAGTACTTGCAGAGCTTCACCTTCATGCTAAAGCATATTAGTGGACAAGCCAATAAAGTGGCAGATGCCTTGAGCAGAAGAGTTTTGCTCTTACAGGAGAGCAGAATATAGGTGATGGGATTCGAACACCTAAAGGATTTGTACCAGACCGACACAGATTTCAAGGAAGCCTTTGAAGCATGCCAAAGTCTCGTGTTAAGGAATACAAGTCCATGGTTGGACTACAACTTACAGGAAGGATTATTGTTTAGAGGTGGACAGTTATGTATCCTGGACTGTTCAATGAGAGAAAATATTGTACGGGAGAAACATAGTGGTGGTCTGGCCGGTCACTTTGGCATAGATAAAACTTTGGAACAACTCGGACACTTTTATTACTGGCCCTGAATGTGCAGGGATATCCAACGATATGTGAACAGGTGTAAAGTCTGCCAACTAGTGAAGGGACACAGTCAAAATACTGGACTTTACACACCACTACCAGTTCCGAACAGGCCATGGGACTCAGTCAGCATTGACTTCGTCTTGGGACTGCCTAGAACACAGAGGGGGTATGACTCAGTGATGGTGGTGGTAGATAGATTTTTGAAAATGGCTTAGTTTATTCCTTGCCGGAAAACTAGTGATGCCACGTATGTAGCACACCTGTTTTTCAAGGAAATTGTTAGATTACATGGCCTACCCAATTCTATCGTTTCTGACAGGCATGTAAAATTCACAGGACACTTTTGGCGCACCCTGTGGAAAAAGTTGGGCACACAACTGAACTTTAGTTCTGCGTATAACCTGCAGACTGATGGGCAAACGGAAGTGGTGAACAGGAGTTTGGGAAATTTGTTACGGAGTTTGACTGGGGAAAATTCACGGTTATGGGATCGTGCTCTCACACAGGCGGAATTCACTTATAACGATTTGCCAAATCATAGCACCAGACATAGCCCGTTCCAAATCTTGTACGGAATGCACCCTCGGGGAATACATGAATTGCGAGATTTGGGAAAATTAGAACGGAGAAGCGCAGACGAAGAAGATTTTGCCGAAGCAATGAGCGAACTACATGAACAGGTAAAATTAAAATTGCAGGACAACATAAAGAAGTACAAACAGCAAGCAGATTCAAGGCGAAGGGAAGTACAATTTAATGTCGGAGATGAGGTCCTCGCGCACTTGCGCAAGGAACAGTTTCCTAAGGGTACGTATAATAAACTAAAGTTAAAAAAATTGGTCCCTGCAAAATCTTGCGTAAATTCTCAGCCAACGCCTATGAAATTCAACTGCCACCTGATATAGGCATATCACCTATTTTCAATGTGGCAGATCTGTTTCCATATACTGCCCAAGCGGAGGAAGATAGTGTGGTACGTCCAGAACGGGACACCCAAGTTGGAGACAGTTCTTGGATGAGGCATATGCCTTCGGCTCAATCCCATGAGATTGAAGGAACTCTCAGCACACAGGTAGCCAAGAAGACCAGTAGGAAGGAATATCTGCGATATCTCGTCAAGTGGAGAGACCGTCCAATGGAGGACAGCTCATGGCTCGACGCAGCATAGATACGGAAGGCTGGCTATTCGGTGGAGGAGCTCATGGAATGGAGCCATGATTTTTTTTTTACCCCGGGAGCATGATGCAGGAGCATCTAGCTGACAGGGCAAAGACACAAGTAAGGGAATATGGTTTTTGAAGAGGACAGAGGGATTGATTCATGTAGTGGGAAATATACTTGTTTTCTTTTAATTTAGTTTTCTTTTATCAAGTTATTTAGAGGGTACTATAATAAGTTGTAATTAGGAATAGTAATAATTAGATTAGGGTCATTTTTTTGAAACAATTAAGTTGTTATTGTAAAAAGTCATGAAAAAGAAAATGTACTGGAAAATAAAACAAAATTCAGTATGAAAATTAACTGTTGTAACTAATTGACAAACTGGACAACTGCCAGTAGTTAGAACAGTTGTAATAGTGCTATTAAAGAGTGAAACAAAGCACAAACAGGGGTTCAGAACATAAGGAGAAGTATTCAAAGAAAAGAATAAAAATAAAAAAAATTCTGTCCAAATATCCTCATAGCGTCCTATTCGTGTCTGAAATATTTTAACAGAGAAATTATTGTGTGAATGTTGTAAATTCATGGCCACAGGACTAATTAAAGAAAAGAGACCTTCGAGTACCGAATTCGTTGAATTCAAATAAGAAGAACGGCGTTTGTCTACAAGCAATACCAACAGAGGAACCAAAACGCGTAACGGGAATCGTCCAAATATTTCTTTACATATGAAAAGACAGAGTTTGCCATCATAGTGAGAAGAAGAACAACAACAAAACCCAGGTATGCAAATCCTAATAGCATAACGAAAATTTCAGTTCTAGAAATTCATTTACAGTCATCAAGCTAATGTCCATTCATATTCCATATTTAAAAACAACTTGAGAACAAAACCCAGTTTGCGGATTTGGGAATTATAAACCCTCATCCACGTAAATAAAAAAATCCCATACATTTTCCAAACCGACCCTTACGACTTGACAGAGACCCTATCTAGAAACAGGACTCAACATAACAGTGGCTCAAAGCCTACAACTAAACCAACTCATACACTGAGAGACTGAGGCAAACAAGTTACAGACAAATAAAACAATGCTACCCAAAACTTTCTTGGAGTAGTCGAAGGTCCCAGCACCGAAACCCTCGGTCGCTGCACCTGCAGAAGACATCACAGGACGAGCATCAGAATACAGTGAAAGGAAATACAATGTTTTGAAACAAATTTTAATTTAGAGCAAGCGAAGCTACAAAGGGTTCCACTTACCTACCGAAGGAGCCGTGACCAACACAACCATAGACTTTTTCCCTGCTCACAAGGAGTCGAAGTCGTTAGAGGCCGAAGGACGAACAGGTAAAGTGAAATAACAGAGAGAGAAAGCTTACCAGTTGCATTGGAGCAGGAAACGATGAAGAACGACACCATTGTGTTGTCGAGACCGTGCCTGAGCCGAAGCGTTGCTGTAGAACGAGACCAGAACCACATTCAAAAGAAAAATCGACACACAGAGGTAACGACATTGAAGACCCAGACCATAAATCAAACAGAGGATGCACAAAGCCAGAAACCCATAAAAGAAATCGACAATAGAAATCCCTGGGATAGTCTAAATACAAACAGGGAACGAGCCTTACCAGGTCTCCATAGTTCTGCAAACGACCGAGAAAATTCCACTACATAAATCGAACAAATGGGGCTGTGAGAACCGCCACAAGCACGCAGCTCAACAGACTCAGACCAACAAAACCCCGGACCAACTAACAGGACTCCCATCAAAACTGCAGACTACCAACTCGTGTCACAAAGAATCCGGGAACCAAGCTTCAACCGAAGACAAAGCATCGCAGAAGAGAACCACTGTAAAAAATTGCCAATTCGCCGAGAGCTCGTGGAAGGAGGAAGCAAAACTTACACAGAACCCAAATGAACTCAAAGGTGGCGGAAACCCTATATGAGGGCAGGGTTTAGAATCCCAACGCAAGACATGTGTCCATCGCATATACCGCCAACATACCTTTCGTAAACAAACAATTAATTGAACACAGATTGATAATCAAAATATCTCTATCCACGTGGGCTGGCCCCATCAGGTTATGTCTCTCAAATTAATGATATGTGCGGAAAGACAGAGGTAGTCTATTTTATGGAGGAAGCTTTCAAGCTTTGATTCTATGAATGTTCACATTTAGCATTAAAGCCTTTTGTAGATTTTTTTTCTAGGAACTGATGCGTAATTACTAATTTTGGTTATGGAAAAGTTCAAAGATAACCTGCAATATCTATTTTCATTTATCAAGCTTGATATCGCATATTGTAATAGTCATTTTTGTAGTATAACATTAGTGTTTATAACATATTTTATTACGTGATTACTATAGATTTTGTTTGGGTATTTGGAAGCGGAAGGGAGACATAAATAAGACAAAATCGTTGGATTCATATGCCCAACTATCTAATTTAGTTATTTTAATGAAAAACATTCATTTAATATTTGCATAATGTGAGGCTAGCAGAAAGGCATTCAAGCAGTGAATTGACATCTCGGTTATGAAGTTAAATTTGCAAAGTAAAGGTTGGTCAGTAGCAAGGCAAGTCTAGATACTAAATATGTTGGATATGTGTTAGTTTGATGAATAATTATGGAAAATAATTTTGTTTATTGGAAAAAGAGCTTTAGTTAATGAAAATAGAATGTGATTTACGACTTTAATAAAATAGTATGTTGACAGTGATTGCTAAAGCATGTAAGGAAGATTCATCATGAAACGTAATCGTTTCAATTTCACTATGTCAAATTGGAATTTAATTAAAACATATATGATTAAAAGTAACATATTTTATAATATTCTTTTTTCTTAAAGATAGAGCAAATCGATACTATCCACATTGATAACGATTACTGGTTAGTGGATATCGTTGAAATCAATATTAGTTAAATGTTGTTTCAGAACTTAAATGTAAATTCATGATTTGGATGATATATTGCCTCTTACGCATTATATATACATTTGTTTCCTATAAAAAAAATATCAATGTTCATTTTTTTTTGAAACTATTAAGTGTTTTAAGTTATTTCTTTATAATTTGCCCATTGTTTTTTGCATTTGTTACAAATAATAAAGAAATGTCTCAAAGAACCAATGAGAGGGGCATAATGAAAAATGCACATGTAGGGAGTGAAGACATTTTAATGCTAAACCAAGATATTTTTATGCTTAGCAAATATATTTTAATGCTAATGTACAAAATACTAGAACACTAACAAATGCATAGGCGTCTCGGAGATGAACTAGCTATCGTAAGAACGTTATCAGAAGAGTAATTTCAAATCATGAACAAATGAATCAGTTCTCGATTCTAATAGGATAATCAATATAATTATTATTTCCAAAAAAATGGTTAATTAAGACAAAAAGTGCTACCATTTTTTTATGGTTTGCTAAATAGATTTTGAAATTCAATATATGCTAAAGGCTATGTATTGTAATATTTTCGACAGAGTTAATGCAAATAAACATATAAAACTATTATGGATTACATATCTATGTATAAATGAAATACGTTTTATAAGTTATATAGGTTTAGAAACTTGTTTGAGCTTTCTATGACAAGTTATTTAGATAGTTGTTTAAATCTTCTATGGAATAATTGTTTAAATAGGAAAAAAAATATTCAATTTGTAAACAAACAAAATCGTTATTGTAAAGTAATGTCACCAAAACTTTCATCATAATGAACTTATATTGCCTGTGTAGTTATATAACTTTTAAATTTGATAAATCAAGAGAACAATGAAAAAAATGATAATGAGGGGAAAAAACAAAAAACGACATAGGATAATACAAAACATAGATCTAAAACACAAAAAATAGTTCATAGGATTATATTTATGTACAGTGCCATAGTAACATTTGCATTGGTAGAAAAAAATTTCTGGTTGTTGTGATGAGTAGATTGCTAATATTGTTTGCATGTGTATAGTATATTGATTGAGAATGTGAAATCACATCACAAATGTCCAATAAAATAAAAGTTATTAGGATGTCTGGCAATACAATGAGTGAACATTGTGACATTGCCGAATTTATTAACAATGTAAACAAAGAAACTTGTCATTATTGTTGTATAGGTAAATCCCCTCTACGGATAGAGGCGATCCCTACTAGCCCAACAGGGGTCTAGCAACAATCGAACAATGCTACACCGCAGGTTCCTAGTTGTAATTAACAAGTGGGTGAGAATAACCTACTTGGATTCCAACGCTTGTTTGTCGAAGAGATATTCCTCTCGCTCCTTCGCTCCAGCCGATCACAATTCCCCGCTATCCTCGCGGATGAACACCTGCACAAGCAAAAGAGAGCAAACAAAAGCGTAAAATCTACTAACAACAACTATGTATCGGTCAGGAAAGATACAATTTGCATTAATCAATCATTGAACAAATGTAAATGGAACCATAAGAGTAGTCATCTATCTTTATTAACAGAAAATAGAGTAAGGTACAACCGGTGTCCTGACGCTGAGTCCTTCCCTAGAGGGTCCAGCCAGCATATCTTCCAAGCATTCACCTTTGAGACAAATCTCCCAAGTCAAAAGGTCTCTCTCTCACATACAAGGCAACAAGCTTATGACCTCTCTCAAGCTCAAAACAATCCTCACACAACACACCAAGGCCTACAAAGAGCAGCACTAAAATGTACAAAGAATTCCTCAATCAAAGTCCCTATATTCCAAACTAGCTGCTCATGGGCCATGGAGGAGGCTTATAAAGGAGAAGGAGTCTCCATGAATAGGCAAAGGATGAGCTCTCCCCCGCAATAAGTGGATGGTCAGTCGAACAGACATGCCAGAGAAAGAATGGCGACCTCAACAATGCTAACAACCAGTTCTGGAGGGATCTGGAAGGCTGGTTGTTGGAACAAATTCGCCCAAACAGGATCAGCGCGGAAAACCGGTGAACTGCCGCGCTGACATCGCAAACATACGTAGAAGAAATCTCGTCAGCGCGAAAAGGACAAACGGAGGGGGCGCTGTTCGTAGAAATGGGACCAGCGCGGAAAAGACGTGTGCTTCCGCGCTGGCAGCGCAACAACAACATTGACCTTCGCCTGTCAGCGCGGTTATTTTACCAAAAGACGCGATGATCCATTTAACTTAGGCAAAGAGGGTTTTTTAGCCATTTTGAGGAGCATGAGTATGGGTGAATGTGGTTTATAGCACAGCAGGGAGACTGACATGATGGCAGTGACATTTTACTGTGTAACAATTATATACATACAACTACGTTTCGATGGTCGATCATAAATGTGCCATGTAATTCAAAATTGCTCAAGATTTCAATAGGATATATTTTTTTGCAGAGTATTAGTCGTAGGAAATTTGTCATAGTGCAAGTAATACTCTTTCCAATTAAATGCTTATTAGAATACACTATTTTCCAGTATTGTTAGTGGAATGTATGATGAAATTCATACGATGAAAATAAAGAAAGCCAGAGTACTGAGAGCAGGTGGTGCAACAAAGCATAATATATTTCTAGCAATTGTGATTGGAGTACTACATTTTTCACATACATTTTCGAATGACATTGTATATATGCTAACTACTTTCAGATATCCTTGAAAATTCTTTAAAATTAATATATAAAACAAACGCTTGGTAATAAAAAATACAATTTCTTTCTTATTTTTTATTCTTTATCCATGTCTATTTAAACAATATTATATAGTTAACAACATCTTTCGGAAAAAATCACATAAGATATAGGCACATATGCACATATATCTTATGGATCACAGAAGCCTTAGCTCAAAAAAAATATTATATAGCTTGCTATGCATATTCCACTTGGAAAGGAAAGCAACTTTCTTAGATTGTCAGCGTTATTTTTAGAGTTTAGTGCACAAAATGAATGTTGACTGTGAAGTACAATAAACTTTTTCTTGTTTTAACTATATTTTTAGCATGATTAGCAAAAAAACATTTTCTTGCAAATCTCTTTGAATTGTAACACATGCTGAAACAAGTTTATCTTGTACATGAACCTTTTAAATATGCAACATTTGTAAAAAAAATACATGAAAAGCGTACAATAAATGATGAATTTTTTTTTCCTCAAACATTGGAATATACAAACGTACGTATATGTAACTTATTTTATATATCAATGAACTTTGTAACAATAATTTTTTTAAATAAAACTAAGCTTATTCTAGCCATGTATTGTTCTCCATTATCATCTTTGCTTTACAGAACATATTACATTGTTATTTGAGTTGTTGAAATTGTAATAGATGTGATTGTGCCTATTGTAAAGGCATTGTCATTGCGTGAAAGATTTGTAATTCTCATGTTTGGAAACAATCAATACTTTGTGCAAATAGGATAAATGTTTTCTATGATTATAAAACTATTTAGACAAATAATTTTCTCACAATCACCACTATCCTATTTAAGCTTTAGAATAATTTGGAAACCTTTAATAGAAACAAAGACATTTTCAATATGCTTTGACTCATGTTGTTCGATTAATTATGTTGGCACAAGAAATGTTATTGTCATTTATGTTTCCTATCTATTAATTCTCCATGAAATATTCCTTTTGACTTATTTGTTTTGTCCAAAAATGTTCGATATGTGACCAACACAACGCCATAAGTTTTTTATTAGTTATATTGTTACTAATATCTTCGATCAACAACAGTGTCGACTTGGCCTCCTTTTGCCTAGTTATTACTATTGAGTTGAAATATTTTATTTTTTTAAAGAAAAAAGAGAGTAAAGAATAGAAAAATGAAAACGGGTAAGAAAGAGAGGAAAGAAGTAAAAATATGATACAAAGTTAATTGAATTTGCATAGAAGTACCTATTTGAATTTATTTCTTCCATAGTTTATGTTGGTTCTATTTTGTTTATTGAAATATCTATTTCTATGGTACTAGTCATTGTTGTCTCCACATTGTCGTACATGTCTACTATGACATCATTCAAACTCAAAAACCTTTTCTTGTTCACAAATATTACATTGATATCACTACTTAAATGAACGTTATAATTGAA
Source organism: Pinus taeda (assembly GCA_000404065.3). Taxonomy (NCBI): domain Eukaryota; kingdom Viridiplantae; phylum Streptophyta; class Pinopsida; order Pinales; family Pinaceae; genus Pinus; species Pinus taeda. The sequence goes on along the minus strand of APFE031212806.1, from coordinate 165,730 downwards.
ACTAAGTAAGAACTGTCTAATGAAAATAGAATAAGCTAAAGAAAAATCATTAATAATGTATAAAAATTCTAGATAGATTTGAATTTTAGAAAGTACGAAAGTTTTGTAGAAATGTTCAAAGGACTTTTATCCTTTTAATTGTTGTCGTAAATCCAAATCTCTAAGTGTCATGTGCTTCTTGGAAATTTTATAAAAAATTCTTTTTGTTCTATTACATTAAAAAATATGGCCCAAAAGGAATGGAAGCACAATAGAAAAAAACAACAATAATGATAGTTGCACTCTAATGCAAATATAATCGAAGTACAATAAATAAAACAAAAGTTGCCTCTTAGAAGAGTTATGATTTTCTTTATGGTATATGTTATGCTTGTATTCAATTCCGCTACTATAATGATATGAGTTAGATAATATATATATATATATATATATATATATATAATATATATATAAAGAAGAAAAATACGAGTTTTTAATTCCATATCATGAAATTACTTTAAAAACAATAACTATATCATATCAACATATTTTGTCCAAACATTTTTAGTATTATCACATCATATAGTATTTAAACTGTGTACATCATTACTAGAGGGCTATACCATATATTGTATAAACGATATTAGTACTTGCATATAGAACTAATAACACATTGTTAACCTATCACTAATGCTACATGTTTTATAGTTTCATTCTAAATGATAGTCGCTCACGATATGCAATTCTAAGAACAATATCATACAACCTAGATGAGAATTATATTTGTAACTACCTCTTATAAAAACTACTTTTACATGCATTTGTAATGCATATGCTAAAAAAATTGCATGATGAACATCTAGAAAATGCTTCTACGGACATCAAAATCAAAATTAGTAAGTAGTATTGTGACATTAACATATAAATATTAAACTTTTATACTAGAAACTTAAGTCAATTGGATTGGTATATAACAAAAATTGGTAATAATAACCATAGAAAAAAAGTAATGTTGGACTAGAATATTTAGGTTTAATGCCTTCCTTTAAAAAATAAAGAAAAGAATAAATTACATGTGTTCCTAGATGAATTTATATAGTTTTTTCATTTTTTTCCCTTTAAGAAAGCATATCAGTTTAAAATAGCTTCTATATCCTAATTGTGAAGAGTGTCAATGTTTTTTTGACCTTTTGAACCTTAAACGCTTATCTGTAAAAGTAAATTGTTAGCGATTTTCCTTTGTGATTAATGCAAGCATGTATTTGGCAAATCGACATACATACCTAATTTTCTAGAGATTCAAAACTCCACATAATGAAAAACAATAATAATAATAGGTTAACATTAATAGTTTAATTTCCTGAAAATACTGCATTCTAATTTCATCCCTACCAAATATAATTTTGAATATAAAATTTCAGGATAATAAAATCTATCCACAATAAAATGTTTAACACATACCTCGCTTTCTCACACATAACTCATTTTCAAGAATTTTTATTGTCGCTAGAAAGCACAATTTATTTTAACATAAAACAAATGCATTTGTGCCTCATTTCACAAAAATATCCTGCACAAACCCATAGTAATAACCATGCTCTTTTCGGTCAGTCGTATTATTAATTAATAAATACGTTAGCATTAAAGTCTTTTGTTTCTAATATTTTAGTAATTCGTCAACGTATACGATATTATTGGTGATATTTTAATTGTAAATAATGCTTATCTTCATATTTCTGTTTAGTTTTTTATATTTCTGAATATGCTTCAAATTAGGCATATGTGCAGAAGTGTGGAAGAAGTCTATTGTGCGGAGGAAGCTTTCAATGTGTGGATCGTTGCACTTAGCACAAAATGTTTTTTTGGCCAATATTTTAGTATTAAATAATCCATATTTTCTCAATAACATTGTCTAAGCTTCGATTATTGATAACATTTTAGTTTTAAATAATGCATACTATTGCTATTTGATTGATTGTATATTTTAGTATTAAAAAACATACTTTATGCTTATATTATTAATAATATTTTAATCGTAAATAATGCATATGTTTGTATCTCTGAATATGTTTCAAATTAGGCATATATGTAGAAGTGCGGAGCAAGTGAACTGTGTAGAGGAATATTTCTATGTGTGAATCGTCGCACTTGCTACTAAAGGCTTTTATTGCTATTATTTTAGTATTAAACAATGAATATTTGATATTAGCAATAACACCAAGGAAATCATTTGGATTATATGATTTTTTGTAATACTTTATTCATAAATAATATGTAGCTCATTGCTTGTATGGCTAATTAATTGGGGTCCAGATTTCACCCACACTTTTGTCTCAACCCATGCTTGCTCTGTAGAATGACATTTTCACATCTTTCTCTATACATGCTATCTTTGGATGTGCTTCCTCCATAAATGAACTAAGCTAGACTCCACCAGTGCGAGTAGCTATGACATATCCTATCCTTTTATTCGCATAATCTAAGACGTGATTTATCTTACTATAAGTATTGAGATTGTTTTAGGGTTGACCTGATTATGCTTATAATTTCATTCAATCCATCATTTTTACCAAATGCATAGTTCGTTAATATTATAGCATAACAATATAGTTAATTTTTATAGTTAATATGTATTAACGGTTAATCATTACAAGAATTAGGATTGTGCAACCATTTATACTACGAAACATTAAGATGGTTAATTCATTACAAGCATTAAGATGAGTTGTGTACAATGAAATTCCATGCAATGGCAATGAGAATGCTAAGGAATATTTTTCTAAGGACCACTAATAGGAAGTGAGCTTGGAAATATCAAGTTGAATTTAAGTTCCTAAATATTTAAATATTTCAAGCTTTAACAACTGCAAAATAATGATTTTAATGATATTATTGGTAATGTTTTAGTTATAATAATTCTTTCATCCTTACTCCATACAACGATGTCTGTATACCTTCTTTCATACAAGTTATATCATGACATGCTTCCTCAATTCATACTCTGCACAACGAAACATAATAATATTCCCCATTCTCCCACACATACCCCATCCTCTGTAAAACTTTTATATGATATACGATATATGATCTAAGAATTTGAAAAAGCATATTTTCACAACGAAATATTAAGCAGAGATTTGTTTAGGAAATTGACAAACGTACCCCATCTTTCGCATAGTCAAAGCTCCATAAAATGAAACTTATAAATCTTCGCACAACACAGTAAAAGCTATGCACAATGAAATCTCCCACACATATTGAATCCTACGCAAACATTCATTCTTAACACTAGTGCTCAAAATAATAAAACATTTTTAGAGCACTTGCGAAACCCCCTAGTCCCCTACACACACTCCCCATTCCAATATAATAGAAACGCATAACTGCTAGATTTCACAACAAATCCATTGTGCGCAAAAATCTCACAAATTAACAATAATAGTTTAATAATATCCTATGGACCATTCAGAAAATATTCATGGCTTTAAAATCAAATATCTATGCAAATGCTCTTCGACACATACTACTCTGCACAGTAAAATCTTTGTGCAACGAAAGATAATAATATTCCTCATCCTCCCACACATAGTGAGTTCTCTGTAAACATTCATATGATATACACTATTCGATCTGAAAATTTGTAAAAGTATCTGCATACAATACAGTTACTTCTGTACTCAATAACACCCTTTGATTAGTAATTGACATTTCAAACTATTATTATTGAATTAATTAACATGTCCTAACTACACTCTTGATTTATTAATCGCTTAGTAGGAAGGTACATATTGCCATATTTATAATTCCATACATACATCATTGTCACATGCTTCACACATTTTTTGCTCGCACAAGAAATGCTCTGTAAACTTCTTTTTCCTCATGAGAAAACTTCATAATTATGATAAAGGTAAACTTTTGTTTACTAATTCAAAAGTGAGAAATAACATTCACACTCTCAACAAGGCTTCATTGGAAACCCAATTCAATATATATAAAAAAATGGTTATACTTCACAATGTTATCCAACTTAATGTGTGTTCTCAAAATTAATACAAAATGTAAATATTTGAATTCATTCTTATTATTAGTTTAATTTTCATATTTATTTGTTAATAGTGTAATTTCAATAGGATTCTAATGTAGGTTGCATAAGTACAGTGCAAAGTTTTATTGTATGAAGCATTCCTGTCAATTTTCTTGTCTCTGCATAAGCAAAAATGTGAGCGAAGACCTTTTGTAGACCAACTACAATTACCACACTTCAAACAAAATCAACATCATCTTCAAAAATAAAATTTTCTAATAAAATGATTAAAAGTTGTGCTCTTTGCACAATCAAAGCCTTATTTATAGTTATCTTTGTGTAAATAGGCATAGCATGGAATTCCGGATTATGTATAAGTGTAGAGGAAGTTTGAAGCTTTCATCATCCATATCTCTAAACTGCGCATAATGAAATATTCTCGTACAAGGAAAGATATTTGCACAATGCTCTACCCCTAATTATTTCATTAAAGGTTACATAGTTCAACGCAAGTGCAATCAAAATCGGAAACACATAAAATTCATATATCTTTCTCATCTTGAAAATACAACAAAAAAAATTTCATTATGTACAATAGACAAATATGAAGAAAATGTAATAAAATCCCTTCCTGAAGTACGTTGCTCTAAACAAATTTAAAAATATGATGGCGATGGACATTATTTATTTTTAACAACAAAACAAAGTATTCCTATGTTTCATGTTATTGACATATATGTATTAATGGCATAATACACATGCTCAAAGCATAACTCTGTAACATTAAACAATACAACTAGAAGAACAAGAACAACATCGAGTTGAAAATTTCAATTGTCATAGCTATCATTGAAATAATTAAACAAAATACAAATAAATAGAAGATCTGACGCTAAACATTAAGAACATTAATTCTTGACATGAATTTCTTGTATGAGTAATGAAAATTCTCAATGGCTTAGTTCAATGGCCCATTCGGTATGTTAGTATGTCATATCCTCTTTCAATACTTGCTTTTGCACCCACCAAAAGTAAATGCATTAACCATAATATGAAAAAAGAGAACTACAAAAGAATAAAAGGAATAGCATTCAACAAGTATACTATGTGACATTAGTAAAACTAATAATTCATGATGATTGAATACTAGTAAATAGAAAACAAATATGAAAGATTTAAGGAAACTTACAAACTGTAAAAGAATTTAGGCTATTTGTTTGAATATTAGTTGCCTTCCAAATGCATGGCCTCTTAAACCAATATCTTCAACTTAGCTTGAATGAATTATTTCATTGGTCCCATTGTAATCTCTAGGCTCACATGTTGATCAAATAATTTATTTTAGATCCCAATTTCCTCCTATTGTAACTGAGAAGTTAACACGAATTTCCTACCATTAATATTGGCAAAGCGAACTAGCCATTTGTCAATTTCTTCTAGAGTAAAATCAGTTATAGCATCAAACTATTTTTCCATTCACTATTTTCTTGTGTCCAATTAAAATGTTAACATATATTTTGTAATCAATTCACAATTTGTGTAATGCATGGGCAATCTATATCTTTGAACAATTTGCATGACATTTAGAAACACATTGTTTCTCCTATTGTCTATGTTCTTACATTAAAAAATAATGTTTTCTAGTATATTGATTCTTTTGGACCATACAACTTTGATTTTTCCCATTAAATTAGCTTTTTGTAGCTCTCAGTTTTTCTTATCCAAATTAGGCAACAATTCCAGCCTTTGACTAAAAGAAAATAAGTTTTTGTTAACAAAATTCTTGTCCTCGATAACATTACTTCTTAGTAAATCGACAAATGATTTGATTTCCTATGCTAACCGTAGTAGAATAGAAATAGTCTACCATGCATGTTCAATGATTTATAATCTCCAGCATATATTGTCAACTATATGAAATTTTATTGCATTAACCAATTGAAAAGCTCCAATAGATCCACGAGATGTGCTAGCAGTGGAAATTGCAAATCGTTGAGTTCGTATTGAGATTGGATTCATTAACAAAGGACCTATATTTAAAGAATTTTCCATCATCTCTATTGTTTCTTTCAATACCATGTTCTCTTTGTTTCATTGCTGAATAAACACTGCAAGTGCATTCCCTGTAGCTTCATGCAATGTCAAAACATATGTGGCTATAATTCTAGACATATGAAGATCTGTTTTTTTTTGTATAAATAATTTTTTTACTGTGCATCCTTATCTTTTCAATTTTCAATATTTTACTCTGCATGATATAGTTTTCATATTGAAAAGTGACATACTGATCATCAAAAGTAGAAAACTCTTTGACAATTTTCTTTGTTATTTTATGAGTTTCATTCCAAGCACTACTGACCCAATCAGGTAACGAAGTTTCAATCTTCTCATTGATACCTTGTTGACTATTTCTTGTTTCCAAGGGACTTTTACCTTTTTCCAATTAAGATTCCTTGTCATCTCCCACAGCTGATAACTAATCATGAATCAATTGTGCAACTTCAATATCTTTTCATTTTAATTCACTTGAATATGAAGTCAACATAGTTTCAAATATGAAAATAGAAGATTATGCACAGTTTTTTCTTATTTGTTTATTCCTTGTTTCACTACTAATACTTGCTTCATCAACAATTTCTCTAATAGTCATTGCTCCTTCTTCGTTATTTCTTACAACATTATGAGTCTTTTCAGTTTCACTTGAAATGTTTTTCAAAAAGCTCCCACATTTGATGGCACCTAGATGTCTAACAAATAGACCTTCTAGATTAATTTCTTGTGATGCTTCAACTTATTTAAAAAAACAATTAAAATACTTGGAAAACTCTGTAAGTTGTATTCCATTCTTCACAATTACTCGCGAAATGGTAAATGGAAAATAAATACACTATTTCATTTTTCCTGTTCAAATTTAACCTATCAATTATAGTATGGTCTGTAGACTTTGGCAACAAAATACCTGGCCATACCAATTCTTGGAAGCCATAGTGGTTTACATCGAAACCCTTAAACTTGAATAATTGTACTATTTCCTCTTTCTTCATGTCTCCCTCTCCCCAGAGGAAAACTTGTGCTTTGTCAAATATTTGATGGGGCTCTCATCTAGTTATCATCTAAATAAGTTGTTTTAAAAAAATATCTTGAATTAGACAAAAAATTGAAATAGCTTCTTGCTTCCACAATATGGGATAGGAGAACTACATCGGTTCTTTGTCAAGATTGAAATTAGGGTTATGTGGCAACTCATCAAAAGTATGACTCGAAACAAGGGCTTTTATTAGATACACCATCATTAAGAACCTATTCCTCTTGTACAAATTTACTAATTCAAAACACTGTTCATATGAAATAAGATTAGCCCAATCCAGTACACAATTTTTTCATATGAGTAATGAAGCACATAGTGAAACTTTGTAGAGTGGTTGTAATTTCTTGGCCCATTAAACACACATACAACCAACAAAAATATCTGAACAATTCTCTAAAATGAATGATAACTAGAGAGGCAATATCAAAAGAAAACTTAGAAACTGATGAAGTGAAATCCAGTAATATTTTCAATCCACCTACCTATGATTCTAGAAAAATATTTGTGTTTAAAAAATCTAATTGCACATTCAGAATCGGTAACTTCAATATTCATCTAGTCTTTGAACTCAAAGGAATACAAATACTTTTCGCTAATAGCATAAGTTTTTTGCTACTAAATCAAACTTATCTCCGCATAAATAAATGATTTCTCTAAAATTAAATACCTTTGGAACACATGTAGAATTCACCAATCTCGTAGACCAAATCTTATCATTGTTCTTCTCCACCATAGACAAATTCAGATATCGTTGATAAATAGTTGAGCAATGAAAGATCTTATTGATAAGGGCAAGTGAGTTAATAGTATCAATGCAAATAGCTTCCTTCCTTCCTCTTGAAGCCATTTCTATAGTGAACTTTCAAAATTTTCTATCAACCAACAACACTTTCAGTGTGCTATAGGTATAGATCAATGATATGCAAAGTAACTATCACTTGTTACTATTATTCCTATGAAATAATTTCTATAGGACACTTCCAACATATAGCAATTGGGTATAGCAAAATATGCATTTACAATAAAACGTAGAAAGAATTTTCATAATATAAACACGCCACAATTATGGCCATAAATAGTAGAAATTATGACATGATTTTTAGAAAATTGAGCACAATGTTTTTTGAAAATCAGATTACAACCATCAAATTGCAGGATTTTCGGTATATGAGTAATTGTTGATAGTGCTAAATTTTATGCTTTTTTCCATTTCTCGCACATGTTACTATTCCGCGTGTGAACTATGTTTTATGAAATAAATAGAAATTTAAAGCAACAAATCATAAATTTCTAAGAAATAGAAGAAATAGTTAAAAAAACCTCAAAATTCAAAAACCAGTTACTTTATGTATAAAACAAATTAAATGTGAATCTCTTCTAATAATGACAACTATCTCATGGGCTATAAATAATCGCATCCAATACCATATCAATGTCAGTCTAGAGGTAATACCATTTACGTTCCAAATTACGTGTTGATCCATGGATTTTGGCAAAAGCGTATCGAACCGTGAATGTCATTCTATCGTGTACAAAAATGAAAAAACTATACTTCGCATAATGAAACCATTTTTTTTTTATTACTCTTCTTCTCCTTTATTCCGCTTTTACATAACACATTTTTGCAATTTTTCCTCTTTTCCATATGCAATATACATCTACCAGATTGATTACAATCACCAACAAAACTTCAACTACAACATTATTATTATCAATTGTTGTTTTCCTTTTTTGCAATTGGTAAAATTTACTATTAAATAACATCATTTAATTAATAAATCTTATAGTGAAACAAGTTTCTATATAAAGCATAATTTATATAAATAATTAAATTCACAGATGCATTTGCTCCTTGCATAACCTTCGAATACGCAGAACCACTTCTACACAATTGTTTTTGTATTTAGTAATGCCTTACAAATCCTCATTTATAATTGACTATTGTAACTTTTATGACTCTCAATATAAGCTTTCATATGGGTTTCACCTAACGAAAAGCTTCCCACAATATAACAAGTTTCCATATTCAATAGAGATTACTTAAATACTTATTTTCTTTAATTAAAGAAATAATATATATCTATAAGAAAATTACTTACAAAAAAATGTTTACAATTGAGCATTGCAAAACAAAATATGGAGTTTTTCTCACAATGCTTCTAAAAAATAGGTCCCATAGTTCAATGTAAAATTATTATTATTATTCATTATTATCATCAAATGTTATTGTGCACATCTTTCACTCCAAGCGGCTTCCCCTGCATAATGAAAACGCTTATCCTAACATCAAAAGAATGAAAAATCAGTACAATGAAACATTGATATAAGTCATTTTCAATTTTGTACAAGTATTCATAAAAAAAGACAACTACAACATATATTCACTCTTTTTTGTCGAACAACATTCAATAGTTATCAACATAGTTACATAAAGTGTAATTGTATTCATATTCAAATGGTATTCCCAAGAAATTCAATAGATACAGCTTAACATGTAAAATATTAACTAAGAATCATTGAAATAACTAGTAAAACTTTTCAGTATTAGAACATAGTAAATAGAAATTCATTTTAATTATTATTCATTATAGAACATTAGGTAATATATAAAAGTGAAAAACAAGTACTGGAAAATGGTTGTTCAATTATTATTTTATGTATAACGTTTGAGAACCCATGTCCATCCAACATCCCATGTCAAACGTTATCACATAATTGTCTACATAATTAGTAAAGATACTAAGAGATAGAAAAAAAAGTAAACAAAATTCAAATAAGTTATTATTACAAAGCCATGTCAAGACCCATTGGCCCAACTAATTGAGGATGGGCCTCGTTTGCAAGGTGACCCATGATCAAACCTCACGAAGGATATTGCGCTCATGCTAGGGGGAGGAGACATGCTAAAATCCATTCAACTTAGGGTTAGTCTGGCCTCGGCTAGGTGCGATCCCCAAGTGTCTTTAACATCTTAGATTCCCCTCGGTCGTGGTTTCTCAAGGCACAGGTCAAGTCTGGAAGAACACAAACAACTTGACAAACAAAACATTGTTTATGACTAGAGATTCATGGTTCTATGAATAGCATCTATTGCATATAGAATTTATGAAAATGCTAATACTATAATCGCAAAGCTAATCTCAATGAAACTTGCAATTGCAATATCGTAACTGTAATCTCCAAAATTCATCTGCAACAGGTAACAAGAAACTGCATTTAGGAATTAAACTATTTCATCATAATGCAGACATAAGATTTAAATAGTAAAATGTGTTGATGAAAAATACAATTGTTGTAATGTATTAAAACACTTACAGTATGCAAAAGTAGACCCCTATCATTAGAGAAAATTTTAGCCTAAAAGTGCCCATGAAATTTTCATATACATAATATTTAAACCAATCAAAATCCTTTAAATTTAGAAAGAGGTACATGAAAATATTTTGGAGAAGATTAAAAAAAACTATTTTTTAGTTGTATTTTTTACTTACCTCCTTATAATTTTACTCAAATTTCAAGTGTAGATGCTCGTTGGGTGCAAAATTAATTATCTATCCAACAAGTACCCATTATGAATACTTTTGAGAAGACCCACATTGAAAAGAATTTATTATACAGTAAAAATCCAATGAGTACCCATTATGCATACTTTTGAGAAGACCCACATTGAAGAAATTGAAGATATGTTAAAAAAGTGTTTTGAAAAATTTAATTCTGCATCCAACGAGTGTCTACACTTGAAATTTGAGTAAACCTATAAGGAGATAAGCCAAAAATACATTATAAAAAAAAAAGAAGTTTTATTCTTTTCCCTCAAAAATTCATAACCCTTATTATATTATTTTCCCTTAGGAGCTCACTTTTAGGCTGAAATTTCCCATAATGATTCCTCAACCTTAAGCTAATGTAATGGATTCCTTCACTTTATCTTCGATGAATTCTTTCATTGGAGAAATGGTAATTTCCTACTTTACACGTTCATTAAATATCTCATCCTCAATTTCATTTGCTTATTTCTATAATTGTAAGACTGAGGCAAAGTATTCTTCACTAAGATCAACACAAGTGTCTAGCCATTTGCTAATTTCTTCTGCACTAAAATAAGTTATATCATCGAACTTTTTTTGTGATTGTTCAAAATTCTCCAAATAAACCATTAACTTCTCCTTTGCAGTTAATCCAAATTCATATGCAATACACGAATTGTTTAGACCCTGTAAAATATCTACCTCCTTGAGAGAGACACACGCTCTTCAATTTTCTATGTTTCCACACACAAAAATGACATCTTCCAATATTTTGATTTTCCCATAACATGCAGCTTTGATCTACCTCAACTGATCAACATCAGGCAACAAATTGTTATCTCTTGCTAGTTCAGATAGTGAATCAAGAGTCTGAATAAAATTTAATAGGTCATTGTGCATGAATTCCTTGTCTCCCTCTAGCTCACTTTTGACCAATTCAACAAAAGATTTGCTTCTCTATTTTAAATGTCGTAAATGAAAAGAAAATTGACATGCAAGTCCAATAATTTGCAATATTTCAGATATATTATTAATGATAAATGATTTCACTACACTCAAAAGATTGATAAGTTTCTCAAGTCTATTAGATCTTCCAACAATAGAAATTTCCAATGACAATATGCCTATTGCTAGTGGAGTATTCAAAAAAGGAACATGCTTAGAGCATCTTCTTGCTCTTTTGTTTTTTCCTTCAGCCTTTGATTTTCTTCATGTTAACAACCAACAAAATTTGCAAGTGCTTCACGACTAACTTGATGCAATCTCATGAAACCAGACATTGCAATTGAAGACAGATGAACATTCAGTTCTCTCTAATCAACAACCTTCTTGTCGGAAAGTTTTATCCTTTCAATATTTAATCCCTTACCACCCTTGTCATAATTTTTATTCTACAATATTAAAAAATAGTCATCAAAATCATGCCCTCTTTAGCAATTTCCTCGATTATTCTATGATTTTCTTGCAAATAAGCACTAACCTAGTCACGTAGTATAACACTGTCAATTGCCATGTCTATTGTTTCTTCATTTCTCTCCTTTTTTAGGCATACTCTTGGATCTAAATGATTTAACCATGTGTGCTCATTATGGAATTACTCTATGAGGAGTCCTATTGTCATCCCCATTTTTTTCACTTCGAGTAGTTCTTTTCTTTTTTTTGTTAGCAGATGAAGTCGCACTAATACTGCATCTGCAAGATTGAGGTTTCCCCATAGGTTTTGCATGTCTTTTCCTAAATATTTCTCTCATCACGAAAATTTCTCTTTTAGCAATATATCGAGAATCTACTAGAATTTTTTGAACTTTTGTTGATACAATGTGACTTTCCTCACTTTTCTCTCTACTCCTGAGAAATACGTTTCTGTGTCTCATAGAATCAAGGTGTTCCATGAAAATGCTTCCTGTATCAAAGACTTCAATAGCTTCAGCTTCACTTAAGTTGAAAGCATCTAAAGAATTTGCAAAAAATGAGAGCACGAGCCATATTCTTAAAAGTTACTTTTCCAATAATAAATTGAAAAGAAATAAATTATCTTCTTTTTGTGTTCAAATATAGACAGTGAATCACGATATTTCCTACAGACTTCAACAACAAAATACCTATTTGAAACAAAAATTAGCAAAATAAATGGCCTATCTTCAAAACCATAAATTCGTATAACCATATTGCTTTATCTTTCCTTATATCCCCCCCTGTGAAGTAAGAAAGCCTCAAGTTCTCCTAATATTCAAAAGGCTCTTGTCTAGTTACCATGCAATTCACTTTCCACACAAACACATCCTGAATCAAGCAAAAATTTAAGGAAGCTTCATGCTTCCACAATATAAGATACTATAATTGCATTGGTTCCTAGTGAAGCTTGAATATACAATTACAAGGCAAGTGGTCAAACACATTCCTTGATACGAGAAGTGCTATGAGATATGACATCATAAATAAACCATTTTTTTTGGGTAATATATGTAACGAAATATCTAATTCATTCGAAATGGCATAAGCCTAAGCAAAGATACAATAAGTTTTGCATGTCTCATAAAGCACATAGAAAATGCATTTTGGGACATGTGACATACTTTATAGCCCTACTACAGGTGAAATGATACAACATAAATCCCTAAATGGTTTCCTAAACAAATAAATACTACAAGATAAAGATCAGAAGGACCCTAAGAACTTGTGCAAATGAATTCCCATAGAATTTCAATTTTTCATCCTTTTTCCTCCAAGAAACTATTGGCAACAAACAATTCTAAATTCTTTTCCGGTTCTAGTATCTTGTAAAACAATATGAATACATTGGGGTTCAGAGAAACCTTTATTTCTCCCAGCTTAATTTCCCCTTTTCGAAAATCAAAACTATCTGCACAAAGATAAACAATTTCTCTGAAATCACAGACCTATGGAACTATACACCTAGCATTCGCTAAACTTGTACTCCAAGTCTTGTCACCTACTTTCTCTTCCATTGACAAATTCACATTTCGCTCATAAGTTATTGACTAGTCAAAGCTATCATCGATCTCACCAAGTGAGTTAATCGTATCACTGCAAATAACTTATTTTCCTCACTTGCTATCCATTTTTCATATGCAAGGGGAAAAGAACTTTTTCAATGAACAACATATTCAAATCCTGTTTCACATTACAAATCTTTGTTTTCTTCACAAACATTGATTTTTACTATTACTCATGGGAAACTTTAATACACACAATCCTCTAAATAAATAGCAATTAACGATAGTAAATACAATTCCTACTAATAGTAATAGGATTTTTTTTTTCAAAATTCCAAAAGCATCCTAGGCATTTACTTTGCACTTTGCTTCGACTTCAATATCATTGACATATGTGCTGTAAGAAAAAAAAAATTACGATATGTAATAATAGACATTGTCTTTCAAACTAGTAAGGTCATTCATTTGACCAAAAGTCCCTTTTTTGTTTGTTTATTTAGTAAAATCACATCACCACAAGTGTTTGAATAATTTTTGGTAATAGTGGAAATTGATTCAACATCATCAAAAAGCCCATCGACATATTTGATGATACCATAAAAAATCATTGCAAACTTTTTTTTTTATTTTCCTTTCCTTCGTTGTTTTGTTTTCTTCCATTTACACCCAATTGACAGCCAGCATCATGAAAATTGATAATTGTAACCTCAAATTACGAAAAATCACCCCCATATTTTTATCATAAACGTGCTTGAATTCCCTTTCTTTTCTCGGTCTATGAATAATGTCATAGTTTAAAGAGACCAAAAATTTACCTCATAAAAGCTTTCAAGCTTCATAATTTTTCAGTGCCACAAAGATTTTTGATGGTGTTGAATCCATATCCATCATAAGAAAAAGAAAGAGAGAAAGATTGAAACACTTACAAGATTGAATTTCTTCAAACTTTTTTCACTTTATCCTGTACAAAATTTTTTTATCTCGGTAGAAGTGTATCCTTCATAGATAATGCCATCAATAATAGCTACAAATAATAAAGTGCACAATGACATTCAAAAATATATATTGTGCCAACATGTATTCAGCTACTCCCTACGATGAAACAAATTGACAACCAGTCCCACTACTTTGTGAAAATGAACCAAAATTTATTTATCAATAATCTGACACAACAATTTCTCGTAAAAGTTGACACGTATTTACGATGCGATGTAAACCTTATCCCACATAGACACATTTAATTTTGAACTCTTCGATATTTTCCAACACAAAGATAATTTAGTTACTGAAACTTAAAACTCATATAACTATCAATAATACCAACAAAATAGTAAAGTTACCCCCTATAACTAATTGACTTGACAACTTCTTCCCACTGCTATGTAAAACTAAACTCGTGAAATTATCAATAATAACCAAAAAAATAGTAAAGTTACCTTCTATGATGAATAGGCTTGATAGTTTCTCCCGACTACTCTGTAAAAATGAGTAAATTTTGATATATGAATAAATTGAAACACTCATTTTTCGTATTATCATACATAAAAACTTGTAAAGTATTATAGAGAAAATTTTGACAAACCAAAAACTTGCAGTATTTCCAAACGCAAACAGAAAACTTGAAAAATTAAATCAGTTTAGAAACTTGTTGTTTTGTACAACTTTTATATCCCTGCACTACTACTATCATTCAAGCAAAGCTTCATAGGTAACAATTTATGTGAGGCAAAAAATCTCAAATAATACTCCAAGCTCTTAAACACAATTTGCAAAGAGAAAACACTACACGCCCCACTATTTTCTCTATCATTGCAAATAACATTTCTCCCCTCACTATACTAGCTATTTCAAATATTTGTAATCTCTTTTCCCTAGAAATCATCACCTGCGACTATTTTGTATCTGAAGTACAGTACAAATATAAAGCTACCATCCAAATTTTTCATTGTCCCAATGTCCACCCTATGATTAAAATAAAATAGAGTCATAGATAAATATGAGTCATCTCAACATTCAATTCACTGATGCCCTTCCATGAATCATTGGCATTTAAAACTGATATTAATAAATGTGGGACCCAAATATCGTGGGCAGGAAGCATTTATTCTCTACACATGCTACCTCCAACAATATAGTCCATTGTGTGCAAAACTATTTCATGGTTTCATTGTATGCACTTTCGCATCCAACAAAATATTTTAATAATAAAACTAATATCAAAACACATTACAATTAAAAAAAACCCTTTGCACTTCCCTCATTCTGCACATGAATTTGTTCTCCTCATAACCTTCACACATGCACAACCATCTCTATGCAACTACTTATGTAATCAATAACGCTCTCACTCATTTCCATTCGAAACTGATATTAGTTAATTATTATACATTATGAAATACATCCCTAAATAAGAATTAGAAAAGACATTTGTGTATTTATTATCTTAGTAAACATTGCACAAAACATTTGCATAACATCTGCACATGCACAACAACCTCCTCATAACTTCGTTAAGGTAGGTACTTCCACACTCAATAACACCCTTAATTGACATTCCAAACTCCACACATGATACCTTTGAATAACTAGCTTCAAATTGATATTAATTAATGTTATATGTTGTGAAATACATCCCTAAATAACAATTAGAAAAGAGATTTGTATATTTGTTATCTTAGTAAATTTTGCACAAAAATTTTGCATAACATTCAACAATACACAACAAGCTCCGCTAACTTTATCCACACAACTACTTCCACTCTCAATAATGACCTTAATTGACATTCTAAACTCCGCACATGATACCTTTGAATAACTAGCTTTTCACAACCACCTTTGTATAACTACTTCCATTCTTTCGAAAAACATTTCTAAAAAATAATTAAAAAAGACAAAGCCTTTTACATATTCATTTTACTACACAATACTTTTTCTTTATACGAATTAAAATTACATTTGTTTAGCATGCTCGTGTATGAAAAAGACCTCGATTCTCCCACACATATTCCAGTCTCCACACAATAACCTCAGTACTCACTATGCAAAGGACCTCAACTCTCCCACACATACTTTGTACTCTGCAAAGGCAAACATAACAATATTAATTCAACATTCATTTAGCCCCACACCCCACCCTCTGAGGCTTATGAAGATAACCTGCAACTTCATGAATTATTGCATCATTGAACAAAGCATCAGCATAATAGTGCCTTGCAACAACATTGATCCGAATTGGATCTGTAAAGAATGATTAACAGAGCCATGGCTATACCAAGTCGAGACAGACTTCAAAGAATTTAAAGCAGTGATCAAAAACACCTCTAAACTAGTGGCAGTGGCAGCCAGCGTGGAACGACAAGGAACTCAGTCAAAGCGTGCTGACCAAGGCCCATGGAGACTGCGTGGGAGGCGAAATTAGCCCCTGGGAGGCCTGGATCAGGAAACAGAGGGATTTTTTGATGCATAATTAATGCTTAGCGCTAATCGCACCTCACTGGGCAGAAAACCTCAAAATGGAGAAGGCCTGAGCACTCGGTCGCGTGGGAGCTAGGAAAACTATGGGACAAAATGCTAAGCACTAAAGGCAGGACCCGCTCCAAAACTAGCGGTATTGATTGGGGGCATCCATGGGCGGTAAATAGTTTTGATGAAAAATGAGTGATTCCACTCAGTGCCCAACGCATGGCAAGCGGAGGAGAGAGGAAACCGCCGCTCATTGTGCGCTAACGGCTGAGCTAGTCAACTGCTCAGGACGAGAGAATGGCGTCGGATCTGGGGGCTCTAGATCTAACGACTGAGAACACGCCCAATGGAGAAGATGGATTTGATGAGGGGTTAAGCCACGATTTATAAGAATTTGAGGTCTGCTTTGACCGCCAAGGTGGCGGAAGACTCATTCCACGATGAAACCGAAGAATTGAACTGATGACGCAGGCTAGCGCAGTTCACAAGAGGACAAGTGGCCATCCCCGAGAGCCTGATGATGATGCCGAGAACAGGGAACTCCAAGCGCATCTACAATCAGGTGATCCAACGAAGATGGAAGAGGAATCGAACTGCCATGAGCTCGAATGGCTTTAAAGCCATGGAGAATAGAAAATGGACACCTAGAGGGGAGTTGGGAACTGAAAGACAGAACACCGAAGACAGGAGATAGAGAAGAGAAGAACCAGTGAAATAAAAAGAAGAAAGAGGACAGAGCCAAACTGACCAAAGGAAACATCAAGCACCAAAGAACTTGAGAGATTCAAGCAATCCCCGAGAGGATCTGTCAGGCCGGAGAAGTCGAAGAGCTGGTAAGGAAGAGAGTCTGTGTACTCCAGTGCTTTGGGGAATCCAAAAACCACCCTGCCAAGCCAATTTGTTTTAGGAGACTCATATTGAGCTCCTTCATTGTAATTCTCTACTTCAAGACACAATAAAAGAAGGCCACCACTGAGAGATGGACCAAATATGTCGCCCTGGAGGATAGGGTGAAATCCTTATTAATTTCTTTTGTTTTTTTATTTGCTTGCTATATTTCTTTGTTGTTTTCCATTTCAAGTGTCCATGTATTTGCAATCTAATCGATCCATTGCTTAAATAACATAGACGCAGACACCAACATATGAGTCTGTAATACCTTCATTTAATAAATCTTTAACTGAAGTCACTCATAGGGTGATTATCAGATCAAGTGGTATCAGAGCTTATGGGTTGTAAGGTTAGACAAGCTTGTGTTGGTTTAGATGTTGAATGTTCACTAGATCAAAGCAAAAAATTAGGAGAAGGACAGTTGGTCAAAACTAATCCTGAAATTGGGAGAGTCTATCCTCGGAAGACAATGTCAGAGGAAGGTTCTGTGGGGCCAAACCCTTAATTCATAGAGAGTTTCCTAGCTATAAAGTTTGTGGTAGAAGAAATGTATAGGGAATTTATGATGCAGGAGCATCTAGACCTAGCTAGCAATGTGATGGAATGGTCACATGTTGTGGCTAATACAATTTGAAGGAAGATTTGGTTGTTAATCTTGTATTAAATTCAATTCAATAGAGTGACTTAATTCTGAACAAAAATTAGAAATAAATGGCAAATGATCCTCCCTGCGTGGAGATCAAGCCAAGTAGTCTAGTTGTTTAGATTAGGATAGGATGTGAATTCTAAAAGTAGAATTTATTCCTCCAAATGTGGAGGAGATAGTTAACTTAGATATGTGCAATCTCCATTGTTTTAAAAAGAGCAGAGCGACAACGTTAGTGGGGATAAGGAGGTCGAGCGAAAGCTCATATTAGAGGACTGTGTAGATTAAAAAAATAAATAAATACAGATTTCATTATTTGTAGGATTGTTATAAGGGAAACTCTGTCTTTTACTCTGTTATGAATAAATTATTACTGTCTTGAGTTTCCATAGACGATGAATTTGTGAGAATGGATGTATTTCCTTCCTGTGTGTAAAAAATCACTGAAGTGTGCTCGATGCGTAGTTTTAATTAACCTTTAAGAATTCTGCGTTCAATGCAACCTGTTGTTGTTGAACTTTGTAATTGAAGAAAGCCGTAACACAACGTAATGGCATGAAATACTTCAACGAACTTCGCAGCGGAAGAAAGGGAGAGACTTTGTTTCATTCTTTGAATATAATTGTGGTTTGAACATATCAATTATGCTTTGTGAGGTTAAAACTGATAGAAAATAGAGTGTGCAGTGTTATTTGTCATCAGGTCGGTTGTAATTGTAGATTGTATAAAGTGTATGCAACGTTGTAGAACTGTTTTCGCAATGTGTGGAAGCAGGTAAGAAATGTATGATGGAGTGCTTAAATTGAATCCCGGCGGAAATTGGCATACGATCAATAAAAGACGATGAGGAGTGGCATTATGGTATAAGGAACTACGTCCAGAAGCACAAATGGTGGGCGATTTCAGTCTGAGAAAGGACTTTATCACACTTATAGGAGGTAAGTGATACAGAAACAATCGAATTTGTATCGATTAAAACTATTTTGAATAGCATTCGGCGCTATTATAATTGGGTTGGAAACTTGTTAAGTCTGCCGACTGATTGCATTAAAGAAAGGGAAGGTAAATCAAATCGCGCCATATAACCATAGATCCAAAAGCATAATTTTATGGATTGGGTTGACATGATATCGAACCAGAAAGATATCACGAAGATTATGGGGAGGTGACCTTAAATTAGCCGATTTCCGATTGAATAGGATCGGATCTATAGAGAAATATTGCATCGGCGTTGAATAATGGTTGACAGTTTGGGGTAATTGAAGATTTCGGCGATTTGTGACTTCCGATGGCATCACATCGAAATTATAGAAGTGTCAAAACACTGTAATGTTTGTAGTAGTGACTCAAAAGACCACCGATTGTTATTATATCGGGCAGATTGAATTCAGAGCAGTTAAATGTCAGTTTAATTGCACAAAGGTAATAATATCGAGTCAGAGTAGTTGAATGTCAGATTGATAGCATATCGAACTATCCAATTTGCTAAGTGTTTAAATTGTCAGGTCAACCAGAATTGGAACATTTTTGAACAGTGAAAGGGAAATCGATCCAAATCATTGGATCTGTGATTTAGTTTTGTGAATAGTTGTTTTGACAGTGCGCAGTGATTCATGGACAGGAACCTTGAAGACATGGATTTGAGCGCAAGAATCTTCATAACGCTCTATTTGTAAGAGCGTTCAACCCGATTTATGAATTAAGTTAAGGATCGATCAGATCTGTAGAGCGAGAGGATACATGGGCTGTATTGCTAGATAAGGCATTAATGTTGTTTGAATGTTTTTATAAAAAGGTGTTGGTTCAGATGTTGAAAGATTAAATCTACAGGTCTTGCGTTATAAATTGAATAAGATCAAATATAAGGGCGTTGACGATAGTGAGATTCATATTTGGGTATTGGAAAATATGCTATGGCATTCAATTAAGGCGTGTTGATTGTGAGCTGTAGTTTGAATCTTAAGTTTTAGATAAAAACTTCCGCATGATAGAGACAGTGGGTGAATTTGTAATTTTGATGCTGAGATGCAAGTAAATTTGCATGGTAGACTAAAGGTTCTTACTGTTGCAGGTTGACCCTGAAATCAATATCACATACTTCCGCAAATTGAAGTGTAATGCAATTGTCAGCAATCCGAAATTTTATAGGGACAGTTGTGATGTATTCGTTGTGTGCATGAATAGATTGTGATTCTGGGCATCGCAGGGGTTTTTCCCTGCGTCAATTTTTGGTATCAAAGCTTGGCTCTATTGAAACTGAATAAGTTTGTTTTCTGAATGAAGTTTAGTACGAGATTGTAGCTGTGAGGAAATCTATTCAAAGCAGAGGTGACAGCATCGGAAAGAGTGAAGACTGCAACAATATAAATCAAGAGAAGCTGTGAGAGAAGAACCAGATGCGTTCTTAAAAGCAAAAGTGGTAGTGAACCTGAAGAATCCAACAAGAGATTGGACAGAAACGACAATTGAAGTGTCTTCGAAAGAGAGAGTGAAAGATTGCAGAAGCCTAGAGAGAGCAAAGGTGTTTCTCAGGAGAATATTCCAGATAGGGGATGGTGCTTACCAAAAGAATGAGTAAGGAGAGCTCAGTGAGGTAAGATTGTAGTAAGAAGGACTTACTGTTGTAGAGGCTTGTTGCAGAGGTGTAAGGAGCTCATGGAAAGAGAGGAGCAGAAAATGACTACAGATAGTCATAGCGGAAGTTCACAAGGAAGCCACAACAGAAAGGAAAATGCCAAAGCAAGTGGCATGAAGATGAGTCAAGAAGAGTTTGACCGAGAGAAAGCTGAGATAGATTTCCAGATTGGAATATTGATGAAGATGCTGCAAAAAAGTGTTTGGACCATGAGGAAAAGAGTAAAGTGGCCAAGGCTACGAGAAATGAGAAATCAGCAAGTGAAGTCAGAGATAGTAGAAGAATTGAGAAAGATTGAGCAGATATTGAGTGCTCAAGAGGAATCAGAGAAACTCAGAGAAGCAAAGGTAGAATTGGAAGTCACCATTTGCAAACCAAAACAAGGTGAAATGTTGGGAGAAGAAGATAATGAGAGGTTAGCTGAAGGTGTTCTGGACTACTGGCAGAATTCAGAACAATTTGAGGATATGTTGACAAAGGAAGCGGATGAGGCAACGAAGCCTTGTGATTTTGATTCTTATAGTTTGTGTATGTTTGCAAGATGTGTAGAGGGTGATGGATAGCCTGATGAGGTTGTCGCAACCAAGAATGTAGATCTTGAGGTAAAGTATGATGGTGAATCCCTTTTAGAGGAAGAAGGCGTTGATCTATTGAAACAAAAGGAGTTCATAGATGAAATCCTGTTTGGTATGAAACAGTCAGATGAGGTTGATATAGACCAGCAGTCTAAAGACAATTCCATAGTGGGACTACAAAAAGCTAACCCAATGAATTTGTTTAATGGAATTAATGAAAGATACTTGCAATATGATGATGTAGAAAACAGGTCAACTCAGGAGGATTGCCAAGAAAAGAATGAAGCTGAGAATGGAAATTATGATGATCTGCTGGAGAGATTTCATAAGGAAATAGAATTCTTGGAGAGATTACTCGAGGAACCTAAAGGAGAAATGAAGCTTACAGAACCTGACGGAGGAAAAGGTGTGGAAGACAGCATTAATAAATATGATGCTGAAATCAGAGAAATTGAGCAGCGATTATTTGAAGGTGAGATGAAAGATCAAGAGCAGCAAGGAAGTTACATACTCCGAGGCATGAAGGAGACAAAAATATTAACTGAACAAGATGAATATGGAAGTAACCAGAAATTTGGAAGGAATGATCAGCTACATGAGAGTGAATTTGAGAAAGGCATCAAATTGCAGAAGTATAGAAGCTGGCAACAGAATGAAGAACTAGAAATCGGTCTGGTAGTACAAAGAAAGATAAGTGAAGATCGAAGATACAGATGGGGACTGAAGAAAAGGGTGAAGTGGAAGCTATTGCAACGGAGGTGGAATGGCAAGCTGATGAATAAGTTCAAGAAACTTGGGCACATTCATATTGATTTGTTGAAGAAAGAAAGACTCAGAGGAATGGGGTCACAGCAAGAAGGATCTGCTGAAATCCAAAAGAATTATGATGGAGGATTGGTGCCTGCAGCATCAAAAGAAAATGGAAGGTATTGTATTTTGAAAACTAAAGGTTGTTGTGTGTTTGCAGGTCACATTAACTTGAAGAAAGACAAATAGTTATTGAAGACTGTTGAAGAAATGACTACTCATAGTCATATGCAGACTAAGGAGGATGGCAAAAGAATTTTTGAATTCAAAGGATACACTGAGTCATTGAAGATCATTGATCTTGAAGAAAGCCAAAGTGCAGGAGGATTAAAGACAAATATTGTGAACAACGCAGTTAGTAAAGATGATACAGAAATTTTGAGAGAACTTCCAGATGAAATAGCAGATTTGTATAAGTCAAATATTTTGATGAGGAAGCCAGCAAGGAATGAAGAATTGCAAATTAAAGTGAGCAAAACAGCAGCAAGGTATGTGAAAAGGACAGCAGCAGATAGTGATGCATTACCACATAGTGGGCAGAGACTTGAGGGACAAACAACAACAACAGTAATCAAGAACAGACTATCAAATCAAGTATGGGATCCAGGAGGATGCAAACAAGAAATGCATGATCAGGAGATCATGATTAATTTAAACTTTGGGAGTCTTATGCAGGAGCATCTAGACCTAGCCAGCAATGTGATGGAATGGTCACATGTTGTGGCTAATACAAGTTGAAGGAAGATTTGGTTGTTAATCTTGTATTAATTTCAATTCAATAGAGTGACTTAATTCTGAACAAAAATTAGAAATAAATGGCAAATGATCCTCCCTGCGTGGAGATCAAGCCAAGTAGTCTAGTTGTTTCGATTAGGATAGGATGTGAATTCTAAAAGTAGAATTTATTCCTCCAAATGTGGAGGAGATAGTTATCTTAGATATGTGCAATCTCCATTGTTTTAAAAAGAGCAGAGTGACAACGTTAGTGGGGATAAGGAGGTCGAGCGAAAGCGCATATTAGAGGACTGTGTAGATTAAAAAAATAAATAAATATAGATTTCATTATTTGTAGGATTGTTATAAGGGAAACTCTGCCTTTTACTCTGTTATGAATAAATTATTACTGTCTTGAGTTTCCATAGACGATGAATTTGTGAGAATGGATGTATTTCCTTCCTGTGTGTAAAAAATCGTTGAAGTGTGTTCGATCCGTAGTTTTAATTAACCTTTAAGAATTTTGCGTTCAATGCAACCTGTTGTTGTTGAAGTTTGTAATTGAGGAAAGTCGTAACACAACATAATGGCATGAAATACTTCAACGAACTTCGCAGCGGAAGAAAGGGCGATACTTTGTTTCATTCTTTGAATATAATTGTGGTTTGAACATATCAATTATGCTTTGTGAGGTTAAAACTGATAGAAAATAGAGTATGCAATGTTATTTGTGATCAGGTCGGTTGTAATTGCAGATTGTATAAAGTGTATGCAACGTTGTAGAACTGTGTTCGCAATGTGTGGAAGCAGGTAAGAAATGTATGATGGAGTGCTTAAATTGAATCCCGGCGGAAATTGGCATACGATCAAATTGGCATAAGGAACTACGTCCAGAAGCACAAATGGTGGGTGATTTCAGTCTGAGAAAGGACTTTATCACACTTACAGGAGGTAAGTGATACAGAAACAATCGAATTTGTATCGATTAAAACTATTTTGAATAGCATTCGGCGCTATTATAATTGGGTTGGAAAATTGTTAAGTCTGCCGACTGATTGCATTAAAGAAAGGGAAGATAAATCAAATCGCGCCATATAACCATAGATCCAGAAGCGGAATTTTATGGATTGGGTTGACATGATATCGAACCAGAAAGATATCACGAAGATTATGGGGAGGTGACTTTAAATTAGCCGATTTCCTATTGAATCGGATCAGATCTGTAGAGAAATATCGCATCGGCGCTGAATAATGGTTGACAGTTTGGGGTAATTGAAGATTTCGGCGATTTGTGACTTCCGATGGCATCACATCGAAATTATAGAAGTGTCAAAACACTGTAATGTTTGCAGTAGTGACTCAAAAGACCACCAATTGTTATTATATCGGGCAGATTGAATTCAGAGCAGTTAAATGTCAGTTTAATTGCACAAAGGTAATAATATCGAGTCAGAGTAGTTGAATGTCAGATTGATAGCATATCGAACTATCCAATTTGCTAAGTGTTTAAATTGTCAGGTCAACCAGAATTGGAACGTTTTTGAACAGTGAAAGGGAAATCGATCCAAATCATTGGATCTGTGATTTAGTTTTGTGAATAGTTGTTTTGACAGTGCGCAGTGATTCATGGACAGGAACCTTGAAGACATGGATTTGAGCGCAAGAATCTTCATAACGCTCTGTTTGTAAGAGCGTTCAACCCGATTTATGAATTAAGTTAAGGATCGATCAGATCTGTAGAGCGAGAGGATACATGGGTTGTATTGCTAGATAAGGTGTTAATGTTGTTTGAATGTTTTTATAAAAAGGTGTTGGTTCAGATGTTGAAAGAGTAAATCTACAGGTCCTGCGTTATAAATTGAATAAGATCAAATATAAGGGCGTTGATGATAGTGAGATTCATATTTGGGTATTGGCAAATATGCTTTGGCATTCAATTAAGGTGTGTTGATTGTGAGCTGTAGTTTGAATCTTAAGTTTTAGATAAAAACTTCCGCATGATAGAGACAGTGGGTGACTTTGTAATTTTGATGCTGAGATGCAAGCAAATTTGCATGGTAGACTAAAGGTTATTACTGTTGCAGGTTGACCCTGAAATCAATATCACATACTTCCGCAAATTGAAGTGTAATGCAATTGTCAGCAATCCGAAATTTTATAGGGACAGTTGTGATGTATTCATTGTGTGCATGAATAGATTGTGATTCTGGGCATCGCAGGGGTTTTTCCCTGCGTCAATTTTTGGTATCAGAGCTTGGCCTGTTGAAACTGAATAAGTTTGTTTTCTGAATGAAGTTTAGTACGAGATTGCAGCTGTGAGGAAATCTATTCAAAGCAGAGGTGACAGCATCAGAAAGAATGAAGACTGCAACAATATAAATCAAGAGAAGCTGTTAGAGAAGAACCAGATGCGTTCTTAAAAGCAAAAGTAGCAGTGAACCTGAAGAATCCAACAAGAGATTGGACAGAAAGGACAATTGAAGTGTCTTCGAAAGAGAGAGTGAAAGACTGCAGAAGCCTAGAGAGAGCAAAGGTGTTTC
>APFE031212806.1:114367-133663 GCA_000404065.3 Pinus taeda | reverse complement strand
GGGTGTCAAGCCATGGATCAAGTGTTGGTAATACCGAGGAGAGAATGAACCGTCGGATCACTACATATCATGACTATCAGATTGTAAGTTACAAATGTACATAGTAAAGAAACACACTTTACCTAACTCTATACTAGACCAAGTTATACCTAACTATTCCTATGTGTCGGAATATCCTAACACCATCACTTGACACTCTAGTGCTAGATATAGGAAGCAATTCAATTCCTCCACTATCTTATAATAAATAAAATTATGGGTATTGTCTGAATCAATCAACACTATTACCTTTTTCTTCTTGATATGTCCTTCTATCTTGACAGTTTGAGGAGTGGTTAAACCAACCAATGCATTACAGGATATCATCGGATTCATTTCTTCTTTCTATAGGCTTTGTTCTTGGTGTGCATCCTCTTCTTTTGATGTTCCTTATTCCTTTTCTTCTTCCTCTTCACAATCTATGTAAAATAATTTCTTCTCGGTGCACTTATGACTTTTAATATATTTTCTATCACAACTGTAACAAAGCACTTTTTCTCTTTTTTCTTCCAATTGTTTGTGTCAACCTTGTAGGTTATGGAAGGTTAGGGGAAACAACACTTCCATCGTTATAGTTGTGATTGGTAGGCTTCCTCATTGCCATAATTCTACTTTCAGTTTTTCTTGCCAACCTGAATGCCTTCTCCAATGAATCAAGTTCCTAAAGTTGAACCTGATTATGGTTGTTTTCATTTAAGGTCCTTATGAAAACATCAATCCTATGCTCCTCTAGAATATCATTTACCCTTATATTAAATTTTTGAAAGTCATCAATGTGCTCCATCATTGAACCTTTTTGTTTGAGATTTATCAATTGACTAAAAAAAGTGTTGCCTTTTGTATCCTCATAATGTGTTATGATTTCTTCTCTAAAAATTGACCAAGTTACAATTTGTTTACAAGAGAAAAGTGATCGATACCATACAAAATGGTTGGGTTCCAAATATAAAGTCACAATGCATCCCTTTTGTGTGTTTTACACATTATGGAAATCAAAATATTGCTCCATTTGTAGTATCCATGTTACGGGATCCTTTCCATCAAAATTCCTCATATTGATGTTTCAAAAATGGTGGCTCTTTAATCCAATGTTAGATTCTATGGAATCATGACTAACATTTATTTTGTTATCAACATGAGTCTCCTCTACTACCTTTTCTCCATTGGGAATCATTTCTTGCAACAACTTTGACAAAACTCCTTTCAAACCTTCCATATATTTCTTCAAATCTTCAATATTTACTTCTAAACCATCCATCTTAGCTTTCACACCATTCATATTAGCTTCCACGCCATTCTTCAAAACATCCAAATTAGCTTCCACACCTTTCTTTAAACCATCCATCTTAGCTTCTGTTTCTTTTTGTGAGAGTGAAATTTGATGCCCTTGGTATTGTAATTTTGATATATCATGCTACATTTCTTCCTCTTCTTCATTAGTCATGCTAGAGGTTTTAGGTTTCCTATTAGGTGTTTCCATTTTATTTCTTTGAGGCATCAAGTATTGATAATTATGCTTCACTATGTCCTTTGAATTTCTTCGAACTATTTTTTTCAAACGAAACTTATGCAAAAATTTAAAGAGACTATACACCTTTTTTGACTTTGTATATGCTTGAGATTGAATCTATTGTATCTGTAATTTAAGATCTCCAAGGTCTGAAATTTCATCCTATGGTAGCCCTCTCAGTCCTCATTCCAAACCCGCTAGTTTGATCAAGATTGGATTCTCCAGAAAAGAGTTATTCAAAATCTTCGACGATGATCTTATTATAGACTCGTTCAGTAGAGAGAACTTGTATGAAGTGCCACATCTCCCTATTTCAACTTTGGGAGCTAAAGATGATACACAGAAATCTAAATTATATCCTCTTTCTATACCTTTTTATGAAATTTCACTCCGATGCTCAGGGAGAAAGTTATGAGAATTTTCCCCAAGTCACCTGTTTGAGATATAATTTGGTAGCCTACAAAAACCATAACTTCCTTGGATCATATCTCCAAAAGTACAGGAAGAAAAGACTTGAAATTTGTACCCGAGGTTCATCACGATTCCGAATCAAATGGGTTTTACATTTAGCTTCTAACACATTGTAAAACAATAGTTATAGCAAACACTCCAAATTTACCTGTTTAAAGTAGTGAAACCGTAGAATTCAAAGCTCTCATACCAATTGTTATGCAATCAGCTCACAAAATAGAAGAAAAGATAGATCAACGACTTGAAAATCAACCTCTTTGAGGAGAAATCCTCCTTTAAATTACACAAATGAACCATTTTTGGATGATACAAATGACAACTCTTCCTTTTTATATATAGGAGTCTAAGGGGTCACAATATAGTCAAAGCCGACATAACAATAATAATGTAAGGGCACAATAATAACAATAGTGGGCTTCTATGGAGCACAATAATAAAAGTATGGGGACAATATGTGCACATTAATAACAATAAGGGGTTACAATGATAATAATAATAAGGGAATACACTAGTATTATAGAGACCTAACAAGTTTATAATATTTTTCAATCATGGAACCATTGTCCAATGTCACATTGCGACAAAGATTGTTTCAATATGAAAATCAACCATTGTCAACCATGGTAAACCATGATTGTTCAAGGATTTTTAATACTTATATTAATGTCAATATATTTTGAGTTTATAATGTTGATCCATTGGGTTTAATATTATTTCGTTGGGTTTATAAGCATGGTCAACCATAGTCTAATGTCACATTGTGACAAAGATTTTCTCAATATGAAAATCAACCATGGTCCAACATCACATTGGGACAAAGGTTGTCTCAATATGAAAATCATTCATGGCCAACCATGATTGTTTTACAATTTAAAATACTTACCTTACGGTTTATATAACTTGAGTTTATAATATTGATTCCTTGGGTTTAATATTATTTCATTGGGTTTATAATCCCTTAGATTTATTAATCTAAGGGTTCATATTTATAGGTATCATTTTATTCATAAGATTTTTAATATTAGTTTTTGCATTAAATATAAATTCTAGAGCTTAATTAATAAATAATAATTAATGCTAGAATATAAAAAAAATAATATTTATTTGAATAGATAAATAAACATAATTATTAATCTAATAAAATAATACTAAAATTAATTATTATTATTATTTATAATTACTTATGAATGAAGATTATCTAATATTATTAATATTATATTAAAATAGCTATTAAATTAATTAACATTAAAAATAGTATAACTTAATAAATGTAATTTATATTAATAATTAAATTAATTAAATTAATGATACTTAATGTAATTACGATAAATTTAATTAACTTTAATTATTTTAATAAATTATTTAGTAATATTAAGTATTAAATTGAAATAGAAATAATTATTAAATTATAACAATATTTATATTAATAAGACAATATTAATAACAAATTGGTAAATGTACTTAACTAAGAGATAGACATGCAAGAGTACCATGGATCATGGGTGGGGACTTCAACATGATCATATCACTTTCAGAAAAGAAAGGGGGAATCAGAATTTTAGGCAAAGACACTATAGCATTTCAAACTTTTATAGACAATATGAGGCTAGTTGACACTCATATGAGTAATGGCCTCTTTACATGGAACGATAAGAGAGGAGGAGAGTCTCAAGTAGCCTCAAAGTTAGACAGATTCATAATTTCATAGGACCTTATGCTTACCGACAAGGAAATGATAGTGATAATTGTCCCCTTTGGAGGCTCGAACCATTGGCCTGTACAACTTGAGGTATAGGGCATTGGTACCCCCAAGCACAGACCTTTTAGATTTGAGAATATCTAGCTCACCCACCCAGATTTTATCAGCAATATTGCAAAATGATGGACAAAAGACCTGCAGTTTTAGGGTACAAGAATATATTTACTACATAAAAGACTAAAACACATCAAGCTTAGACTCAAAGACTGGAACAAGTATGAATTTGACAATATCTTTGAAGCAAAAAAAAGATGTTGAAGAAAAAGTGCAGGAACTCAATCAAGCCCTTATCACCGATGGCTTTGATAGAGTCAGAAATGATCAAGTCACCAAACATCATCAAGACTGGGAGAACTTATGTAAACCAGAGGAAATATTTTGGAGACAAAAATCTAGAGTTCAATGGCTAAAAGAAGGGGAGCGAAACACTATATTTTTCCACAAATCCACCATGGCGAACATATCTCATAATAGGATCTCTTTGATCAAGGACGAGGGAGGTCATCTTCTCAATTCCCATGAAGAGATAGAAACTCTGTTAGTTTAGCACTTTCAAGGTATAACAAAGGAGACCATTTCAAATAGAGATCATTTTATCAGGGACTTAACAAGGCATATAACTAGGCTAGTGACAAAAGAGAATAAAGGCTCCTTATTTTCCCCATACGAGAACAAGCTTGTCCTTTCTGCCTTCCATCTTTACATGACAAGATGATCGGCTCCAGAGCAGGCTCCTCTCCTTAGATTAAGAGCTCCTCCAGTCCTCTCCTTATCAGTCAAGCCTACTTAGGCATCCTGAAAATGGCAAAATAGGAGCTAAAAGTTCAAAAACCTCCACCGCTGATACACCATCAAGAATCAACATAGGTTTCAATCTCAATAGGCCAGTGACTGAAGAGGAGGTTAGTGAGGTCATCAAAGAAATGCAGAATGGTAAAGTGCCAGACCCTGATGGTTTAAATGTGAATTTCTTTAAAGCTTTTAGGGGCATTGTTAAACAAGATATTCTGAATGTAGTGGAGGATTCCCAGATTAATAGAACCATTTTGAAGGTGCTCAATACTTCCTTCATCTCCTTGATCCCCAAACATGAAAATGCTCAGTCTTGAGACAAGTTTAAACCCATAGCTTTGTGAAATGTAGTGTACAAGATAATATCCAAAGTTGTTGCCAATAGAATCAAACTACTTCTTCCTACTCTAGTTTTTGTGGAGCAATTAGATTATGTGGAGGGTAGACAAATTTTCAATAACATCATTCAAGCACATGAGGTGGTGCATTCATTGTTAAGAAATAGGAAGGCGAGAATGATTATGCAATTGGACCTAGCCAAAGCTTATGATAAGTTGAATTGGACCTATATCAAGAAGGTCCTTTTAGCCTTTGGATTTGATCATAACTAGGTAAGATAGATTATGGCACTGGTAACTTCTTCTAGCTTCTCAATTCTGGCTAATGGTTCTCCTTCCAATACTTTTACTCCTTCAAGAGGCCACAAGCATGGAGATCCACTCTCTCCCTTTCTCTTTATCATCATGATGGAAGGACTTGGTCAGTCTATCAAGCATGCGAAAGAAAATGGTAACATCAAGTGTCTCCAACTTTCTGAGACTGGATAGGCTTTGAACCATCAACAATTTGTTGATGACACTATGCTACAGGGAATCCCCATGTCAAAGAAGTACTTGTTTATGAAAAAATCATGTGTGACTTTTCCACAGCTACAGGTATGGAGGTAAATCTCTCGAAATCTAAGATTTTTTTTCTTTAATACTAATATTGCTATTAAGAGAAATCTCTCCAAAATTCTGGGCTTTCAAAGGGATTTCCTTCCTCTCAAATACCTAGGAGTTCCTCTAACTGATAAACCTTAAAACAAGAGCATTTGAGAGCCAATGATTAATAAGATGCAGGATAAAATCCAGAAACGGACTATCAGATCTTTATACTTGGTAGGCCAGTTGGTGTTTACAAATGTTGTTCTTCAATCAATCCTCGTCTTCATGCTTTCAACCCTTCTAGCTCCAAAAGGAGCTTTGCAACAATTTACAACCATTCAAAGAGACTTTCTTTCGGGTAAGGGGGAGGAGAGAAAGAAATGTGCCTTGGTAGCCTGGGATAAGATTTGCAGAGCTAAAAACCATGGGGGTCTTGGATTGGATGATCCGGAAGTACTTAGCAAAGTTTTAGGGGCAAAATTATGGTGGTGTTGGGTAAAAGATCCAAAAGATCAGTGGACTAGAACTTGGAAAGAAAAATACACCAGCACTTGGAAAAGTAATGATCACATAAGGATGATTAGCATCATAAAAGACTCCTAAGCTTGGAATAAGGCCTAGGAGAATAGAGGCTTAGTGCAAAAAATAGCTTTTGAGAAATCATAGAGGGAGATCTTACTTTGTTTTCGGAGGATAAATGGCATCAAGAACCTACACTGTTAAGAGAGGACTTTCTGGACCTCAAGAAAGAAATTGATACCAAACGGTTACTTAGGGTGAAAGATTTTTGGGATCAAACTAATAGTGAAGGAAAATCGAGAACATGGAAGAATATAGAATACAAGGACATTAGCCCCTTGAAACAAAGAGCAGATGCACTTATGACAATGTTGGACCAATGGAAAATTTTAGTTTCAGAGATGCATGACCAACTTAGATGGGGCAACAATAATGAAGGTACCTTCAATATTTAAGAGGCAAAGTGCATAATCCTTGATTTGGATTCCAACGTACCATACATGGTTTGGCAGAACCTATGGAGGCATCAAGGTTGGATGAAAATCAAACTCTTCATGTGGCTGGTACAACATAGAAAAATTCTGACTTGGGAAAACATTCGGAAGAGGGGTGTTTTGGGACCTTCTAGATGCCAGCTCTGTGATGCCCAAGAGGAAAAAATGGAGCACCTTCTCAATAATTGCATTTTCACCTCCAAGTTGTGGGATACTTTTGCCACAATTTTCCAATAGACAGACAGGGACAAAGGAAGCATTATCAATACCCTAAATAACTGGAGAGAAAACTTATTTTATTATGAATTTCTTCACTTAGCTTGGGCTTTAACTCCAAGCTTCATAATATGAAATGTCTGGAAAGAAAGGAACAACAAATCTTCAAAAATGAAAAAAGTTCCTCCCAACACATTATTGAGCAGATCCTAAGACACCTTAAGGAGACAGTTAGTACTTTCATGCGAACCTCCCCGAAGAATCCACCTTTAGAAGCTGAAATGTATATACTTTTTCAGTTGGGTATGTAGGGGCTTATACCACAGGGCATGGATAGGAAGGTAATGAATCCGAACAATAAGCTAGAATATTGGCATCCTCCCCCTTAGGGTTTTCTGAAATACAACATTGAAGGGGCCTCAAAAGGCAACCTAGGTATTGTTGGTTTTTGAGGGGTGTTATGGGAGGAAAATGGCTGCATCCTTTTTATTTTCCATTGCCATTTGGGAAGAGCTACAAACAATATGGCCGAATTAATGGCACTTGAGCAATTTTTAGAATTCCTAAAATAGGATAATCTCTAGAATATAATAATTGAAGCTGATTCTCAGTTAATAGTTAACTCGATCAAGAGAATCTGTTGTGACACAGAATAGGAAAAAGTCTCAACACACTGGAGGCTGCTTCAAGTCTTTCAAAGGATTCAGTCTCACCTCCTATGCTTGCCTATTGTGAGCTTTACTCATGTGCAAAGGACAACAAATAAATTGGTGGAAATTTTGGCTAATCAATGGGTGCTCTATGCCAAAAGTAGGGTTAATTTGAGTTAGCAAAAGATGCCTCAGAATAGATTAAGGGAGCAGTGTCTCGATTAGGCAGATAAGGACATAACGATGTTTTGGAACATACACGCAGAGATGAGGTCTAGTTGATTTGATTCATCATGAAGTGTTATTTTAGAAGTGAGGTCAGATTTGGGATGCATGTCTCTATCTACCTCCTCAACCCAGGTAAATGCAATCCCAAAAATCTCAAGTGGAAGTTGCTCGCTAGATGGTTTTTCTCGAATGGATGATTGGAAGGAGGGATTTTCATCATCCTTTGGCCCATGCGCCTCAG
This sequence comes from Pinus taeda, assembly GCA_000404065.3. Classification (NCBI taxonomy): domain Eukaryota; kingdom Viridiplantae; phylum Streptophyta; class Pinopsida; order Pinales; family Pinaceae; genus Pinus; species Pinus taeda. Next base: position 125,818 of record APFE031212806.1, on the reverse strand, counting down.
GAGATGGGTTGGGGTGAGGGGCTAGAGTCGAGGCTTTCTAAGCATACTCAAAACCACCGCATTACTTCCTATGGTGGCTTTACCGCCCTCAAGGTGGTTTCAAGTTTTTCGCAAGCCCTTCAAGCCAGAAGAAGTATTTTGTAGTTGGGAGTGATTCCACTCACCATGAAATACATGGACAAGGGTGGGGAGAGAATAGCACCCTCATTATGTGGTAATGTTTGGTGCTTTTGGATCTTGTGATATGATCCTCAGCCGTAGGATCAAGCGTGGAGAATCCACGGTTAAGAATAAGCGTGCTTATTTATGGGTCGGAAATAGAGGTTATGTTTCATGCTTATCACATGACCTTACTGGAATAAAATGAAAATGGTGGATTTTTTGTCGTTAAAGTGATCAAAGGTTATGACAAAAATGGACCCAATATGATTATTAATTTTGGTCTATTGGGCTCATCGGGTCTGATTGGTTTGTTAAACGGAGTGCTTGTTCGCCACCCGATATGATTCTCATTCACTGGATCTTTGGCAAAGGATCAAGTAGTCAATGATGTACTGCTCATTTGTTTTGGTGGGCCCTTGTCCTGTGGTATGTTTTGATGTCTTGGGACCATGGACTAGGTTAGGCCTATCATATTGGTGGTCCTCACCACCTTGGTCGCTTTTGTATACTACTTCTCTTTTCTAATTGAATAGAAGGATCCACTCTTGCCTTAGAAGAAAAAAAAGCAAATTGGTAAATGTACTTGATATACCTAGAAAGCTTCATTTTCTATGATTTATATGCATGTGATTAATCAATAACATTAAGTTGATTGTGGTTCTAGCCAAGTTTGAAACATAGACATAAATTTGTTAAAATACTAAATACTCATGAAAGAGTGAATTGATCAGATGTCTTACATAAGAGAAATGTTTATCGATTTTCAGAGGAGATTGCTTTATTGCATGTGTTTGAAAAAAGTTTTACATTTAAAAAAAAAACAAACAACCCACAAAACTGATCTAATAATGACATCCAAGACAGTTAGTAAGGTATTACAGACTCATGTGCATGGATTCATATATGTTATTTTATGAAATGGACCGATAAGATTTCAAAATACACAGAGAATGAAGCAATAAAAAAAACATAATAGACAACACATAACACAACAAATTTAATGAGGAGTACACCCAATACTCCTGGGCTACATCTCTTGGTCCAGCCTTCAGTGGTGGCCTCTCTATTATGTCTTCAAAACAGAGCTTTTACAATAGTGAACTCAACTTAAGCCTCACACACAATAGATGCAACAATAAGAGCTTTGCTTGAACCTCTCAAGACTCTCCGAGTACACGGACTCCCTCAACACTCTCTGTCTCTGCCTTAGCTCTATCTCGACACTACCTGCAATACTGGTTGCCCTATTTTCTCTCTATCTATGGCTTTAAAGGAAATTTAGGTTGTGTTTCTCCTTCTCAACCTTCTATCTCTCTGGCCTCTGTCCACTCAAATCCCTCTTCTATCATTACACAATCATTGGATAGTGCCTAAAGGGGAGGTGGCCACCTATTCGGTAACATAAGTGTGCCTCAGTCCCTTGAAATCCTTCAGAATCCCAAATGCAGTCATTTTCTATTTTACACAGGAAAATGCATTCACGACTGTGAAATTCCGCCAAAACACAATTCAATTTGGACTTCAAAAAGTCCTTAAATATGGTCTCTTCCCCTATTGGGTATGTCCTCAATCGCTATCACAGGTCGCTTCAGCCTTGCTCCAAGGTTCCCCTTTGTATTTTTGAAATAGGTCAAAACTACGAAAATGCATTAGAAATGGCCTTTCTCCGGACTTGAAAAAATATATATCTCACTTGACGAACCCTTTAAGGTCTGGCTTAATACATTGGCCTTCATCCTTCGCATTTCGTTTAATAAAAAAATACTGCGAAAATGCATTAAAAATGTCTTGCTAGAAATCTCAAATCATATGCAATAACATCTATATCATTATCGGTCCAGTTCATCGGATCGCACATATACATGTGTATAGGTCTCGCTCCATGGTGTTTCTCCAATGCGATATCATTATGTGATTGATCATAGTTGCATATCACGATAACCCCAGGCCATTGTAAGCACTCTTGTGATCTGCGATAGCGATCATGCAATGCAACGTGGGTTGTTGATCTGTGCGCTTGATCGACGGTCCTAATTGACTCCGTCGGTCATCGTCACAAGTGGTGTATAGTTTGCATTGATATCTTTTATTTTCCTGTGTCGATTGTGATTGCCAGTCAGATCTGGACCATTGTTCGACTAGATCTGACAGCTACTATGCATTCATTTGTTCAGACCTCTGATACTCTATTTTTTCTGTCTTCATGTGTTTTTGGACTCCCGATAGTTTTTCTCCCCATTCTGAAAGGTTTTATCATGCAATTTTCTTTGGTCTATGGCGTGATTTTTCAATTTTTTGAACACTTAGAGAGTGTTCTTGGATCCATTTGGATCATGCCTTCCCACTAAAAAGGCATTTGGACCACCAAAAGTTGGTTTTCAAGCATCGCTTAAGTGAGGATACAATTTCCTCACTTGCCCAATTTCTATCCATTTTGCACTGTTGGGTTTTGAACCTTTGAGTCTGATCCTATGGTACTCCACATCCCCTCTGAGGTATTCAGGCAATAGATCATCAATGGAAGGCAAATGAATTTACTCTTAAAGGCAAATGAATTTTCAAACACTCTTAAATTTTATACATTTACCACTGAATAGATGTGCATGTATGCTGGCAGATGAAGGCTGAAAGCGTTCTCACCAATTTTCTCAAGTACCTTAGAAGGCCCATACCTTATTGGCTTCAACTTTTTTCCTCCACCTTGCATTATTATTGAAAAATGAAATTAACTCAAACACTACAAAAAAACATGCATAAAAACCAGACACAAAATATTAGTGGAAAAAGGCTGAAGCCTCATTCTTCCTCAGGTATTCTCTCTCATTTTCATTCATAAAATAATTGAATATAGTGTTACAAATAAATAGATGAGAGACAGTGTTCTCAAGATAGTGCGTGCTATCTTAGACACTTTTGGTTGAGATAATTTCTCCTTTGGTTGAGATAATTTCTCACGAGACACACACCAATATAGGAGTTACCTAAACTAACTCCTATTTTAGAGGAACAACCCAAGAGTTAGGCACAAATTCCTAACTTGGAATATTTAATTAATTTTATATATTTTTTATTTATTATTGTTTTATGAGAGAGGCTAACATTTCCCCCTTCAATGATAAATCCAAAATAAGAACGAGGAACCATGTTCCAAATTCTCATGTTTATCCTCAAATATATTGCCTGAAAAAACCGCCAAATCTGGATGTTGAAGAAATTGCAATATGAAGAGACTAAGTCAGGCGCATGACTGATTTGTCTCAGAAGGATGCTTGACAAATCCATCATGTGCCAAGATGCAAAAGGATCCAACTGTACTTTGCTTTAAAACAGCATCCGGTGTCCACTAACACAATTTGATGAATGCCCACGGGCGTATTTGCTAATGATGATAGCCTACTGGCTGAAGATGTCGAAAAACAAATCAATGTTGCTTTTGCTATGATGAAAGTTGCTCACTGCTACTTTGGCTATCGATTGCCCAATGGCGTATTTTCTGATGCTCACTGTTGACGACAAATGCCCACTAGCTGATGAAGATGCCCACTAGCTTCTTCGCTGATGTTGTCAAGACTTTTAGTCTGACAACCACTTGTCAATTTCATTAACATTTCCCCCCCTATGTCAGCTGAAAGGAGAGACAATCTTCTCGAAAATATATTTGAACTCCCCCACTTTAGGTGTAGGATAGTTTCACTGTTGTACTCCCTTGTTCACCTGCATGAGAGTACCATCATCGGTTCACTTCTAGCTGCACTATGTGTGATTGTAGTTGGTTGTAGAACTCAGAAAATCTTTCGACTGTGGATGACCATTCCCAGGGATCGGTCCATCCATAATGTATCTTCAATCTCGCTGTTTTTTTGGTTGCGACATTTTTTTGAGGAATGATTGGACTTGACAAGATGCCGACAAGGATGGAGATCAAAACACTGATCTTCCATATGACCGGTTATTTGACAATGAGAACATTTCGGTTGGACATCAACTTCAGGTTGGGTACAGTTCTATTTGTCCGCAACTTTTTCAGAACCTACTAAGGTGAGTTTTGCAAGAAATCCTGCGCTGACGAACTTAATTGGCTTGGAATAATCTGGGATATGTAAGTTGGTGTCATCAATGACATATCCTAAGCCTCGTCAATTTTTGTTATTTTGAATCTCTTCCCAAGGCATGATGATGGGTTTGGAAGAAATGTAAATTTGATCATGAACAACTTCGACACTTGAAGTTGTTTGGATGAGTGATTTGGAATCAATAGCTTTATCTTCATCTGTATGGTTGAATGACTTAGAAGAAGCACTCTTTCGTTGTAGCTGTAGTTTCGACTCTAGTTGAAGAAACTCAATAGTTTCATATGTTTGTTGTAGATGCCATGAAAGATCAGCAAGAGTTTCTTTGCTGATGTGCACCATGTCTTCATCACTAGAGATGATGAAACTGTGAAGAATGTTTAACAACTGAATATGTTGCGCCATCTGAACTTGCTTACTTGAAATCAGGCTCGCTTGTCATAGATGTTGTGCTTTGAACTGTTTCACTTGATTTTGTTACTTGCACGATAGGCTCGCTTGCTATGGGACTTGAATGGCATGCTCGCTTGATTTGTTGCTTATTGCACTTGCTGGGAACACTTTTTAGAGTTGTAGAACTTTCTGGCTTAAACTATGGAATTCACGCTTGCTTGATGACGATCGTGTTTGCATGAATGCTCACTTGCCTTACTTGATGACTTTGCACTCACTTGAAGGAATAGCCACGCTCGCTTGATGTCGATCTCAACTTTCTTGATTGGTGTTAGAGTTGAACTTGTTTGGTTGCTTTGATGGTTGTTGCAATGAACTTCACTTTGGATCACTTGAAGGTTTGAACTTTGTACTGTTTTGATGCAAATTGCTTGAATGCATACTCACACTCACTTGTAGGAAATGTAAACTTGTTTCTTGTTTGCTTTAGAGGTAAAATTCCTGCATTCACTTGATTCTTCTTAAAGGAACGGTGTCGAACGCTGTCGAAAATGCACCCAAAAAATGCTTAATGATTTAATGACTCACTACAATGAATTCAATTTAACTCAATTCAAGACTTGGGTGTCGGTTACAACCGAGAATGCACCCTTACAATTCAATGTAATTTGAGTTTGATTACAAGTTCAATAATGTTGATGTAGATTGTGCTCTGAAACATTGAAGTTTACAGATTCATTAATTTGATTGTAGTGATGTAGACTTTGCATTGAAATGCTAGAGTCTGCAGATTCATGAGCTTGATTGTATTGAGGGAATTTGTTTGTTGAGGTAGAATGCCAATGTTGAAAACTTTGATTACTTGTTGTATGTGTTGAGCTTAATTATCCTTACTTAAAGCTATTTCGTTACAAGTGTTGTGCTTGCTTGCATTGAACTTTATGTGTGCTAAATGAGATCATTTATGTGTCAAAACTAGACACAGATCATAAGCAACAACATGAAGCATGCACCATCATCAACACACTCTTTGTGTACCTAAGATCCCCTTATTCAATTTCGGGTGGATCTAGGACACAATCACCACAAAAAATGATATCTTTATTAAACTTTGGAGTACATAATCGCTTAGCTTCACAACATCTTCATGGAATCATAATTCTAGAACTTTTTGAAAGAAAAATGTCTTCAAAAAAAAAATTGACTCGGCTTTCTTTGAATCACAATAACAACTTTCACTTGATTTCTATCACTCCAAATTTTCAAAAAAGAAAGAAACTTATCTCTCCAGTTATCACTCAAAAAAAAATATTACAAATTAAAAAGCTCACCTTATCACTCCATTACAAAACACCCCTCTATTTTGAAATGCCTCTTTTAAAAAAAACATACATAATGACTAGCCCAAGTATTCTTTCATAAACTCCCATTAATTTTTTTTGTTGGTGAAGTTCCTCTTAAAGAGTGAATTAACTTTTATAAACTCCTCCTACGTGGCCACCCTATTTTAAAAAACCTAAAAAAGTCAAAGCAGATTTTCACAAGTTTATAAGATCATTAGCAGTGTCTTTGACCAAATACACCACAACTACTGAGAAACCCAATGCAAGGCACAGGAAACACCTCGGTTGGGAAGTGACCGCCAGTATTCAATTGTTTGCCAATTCGATTATGAAACTTGAGAGGGCCAAGATGGAGATGTTTAAACATTCCGAGCCGCTATGAGCCAAGATGGAGGCGAGGAGAGTTGATATGGAGTTGAAGAGAACGAAGATTATTATGAATACGCAGCTGGACATTGTGAAGCTTTTTCCGGAAAGACGAAGAAGAAGAAACTTAAGAGGAAGACGAATACTTCAGAGTCACTGGAAATTGCTTGTCCCAGCAACAATGGCGGGCATCGCAATGGTGAGCAATAGCAGAAGTGATCTTCTTCTGTCATGGTTCATCCGCCCCATTTTATTCTGACCACCATTTCGGTCCCTGTGGTTTAGTGCATTTGACACCAAGAGTCCTATAGTAAACATTTGGAAATCTTATCAGATTTATTCCATTGCGCTATGTTCTAGAGGATCCATTCAAATGCAACGCAAATTGCGCCACTCCCATCACCGACTAAGTAGCTTTCTGTTGACAAAACCTAGTCTATTCCATCATTTACGTCTGAAGAGCCAGACGGTTGTTGAAAACATAGGTTCAATGTTTGAATGCCAATGTCAGATCGTCTATGTTGCTCAGTCTAGCTCAAAAACGACTATGTGCCATAATGAAAGTATGATGCAAGAGAGAAGCGTCAATACTTGATGGATTGCTCAGAGAATGGAATGAATATAAATGACCAAAGTCGAAACACTGGGCACAACGTTTTTTACTCATCTTGATGGCAAGAAATAACATGAAGATATGGATCATGAAAAGACATCAATGCGGATGACACAAATTAACAGCTCAAATTAGGGTGTCCAACCACATGGAGAAAAATGGGATTACTGATCATGCTGGGAGAGAAAAACCCCAACAGTCAACAATGCAAATTCCGGTGAAAAATGAAGCTTGAAAAAATAATTGAACACTATAACTTTTGGATCTCTCCAAAACTTGACCCTATCACAAAGAAGAAAGAAAAAAAACAAGAGTTGTCAAGCTAGATTATATTTCCGGAATGTAAATTGAAGACACTGTCAAATTTCTTCCAAACAATGGCTGCATATGACATAGTTAAAGAAGCATCAACGAACTGATATTGGCAGGGTCGTTCATGGTAAAGAGCAACCCTAACAACCTAAACTTTGGAACAACATGTGTTCAATCCCGATCATCATTACAAGCTAAAGACTGTCTACGAAGATTACAAGCATCCAGTTCTGAAAAACCTCAGTTCATGATATGGAATACAATAACAATAGTGGTAATAAGATTTGCTGAAGAGAATGTCGGGGCAGGTGAAGATCCTGACATCAAAATCACCGTGAGCTCCGGATGACTAGCGTGACTGCAAGCGATCTGGGCATCCTTACCACGCCTCTTCCTCGTCAATAATTATCTGGCATCCAGACTCGTGGAAGCAATACGTTATCAATCCATAAGAAAAAAGACGGCACAGGAAGTTCAGTCTTTCACTTACAAAAACTATCCGTGGAAAACGAGAGCCAATGCAGCGCCCACCAACACACGGATCACTGTGTGAATGCAACCTCCTTTGGTCTTCTCCTCAGCTTACCATGCACCAGAAACTTACCACATAGTCCCGACCTTCTCCACGGATTTCATGCGAGCAACTTCGATTTCGTGGAAAATTCAATGAAATTCGTAAAGATCTCCTCTAGCGCTGCAATCCAAAGACGGATTCAATTTTGCAGTGATCAAGGTTCTCACACTGTTGCCTTACATTTCTCACTCCAGGCCTTCTCCAAAATGCAACCTCCAACAAATTACTATTTAACATTGTTCAATCCACGACTCCTCAATCGATCGATATAGTGGCAGGGGTTCGATATCCTAGAAATTCGACGGATACCATGACCAATGATGCCACCAATCCCACAATAGATCACCACCACAAATAAGGCACTCAAGAAAGCTGCAGCTCTTAGCTACCTCAGTCTCATCCTGCAGTGATCAAACCAAAACACAACAATTCACCACTTCAATATTCTTACGAGATGCAGCAATTCACCATCGGATCTGATACCACATATTGAAAAATGAAATTAACTCAAACATTATAGAAAAACACACATAAAAAACAGACACAAAATATTAGCGAAAAAAGGCTGAAGCGTCATGCTTCCTCAGGTATTCTCTCTCATCTTCATTCACAAAATAATTGAATATAGTGTTACAAAAAAATATATGAGAGACAGTGTTCAGAGAGTGCGTGCTATCTTAGACACTTTTGGTTGAGATAATTTCTCCTTTGGTTGAGATAACTTCTCACCAGACAAACACCAATATAGGATTTACCTAAACTAACTCCTATCTTAGATGAACAACCGAAGAGTTAGGCACAAATTCCTAACTTGGAATATTTAATTAATTTATTTATTTTGGGATTTATTATTGTTTTATGAGAGAGGCTAACAACTATGTCCTTGCTGATATACAGCCAGACTTATCACCAACTTGCAAGTTGAGCTCCACCCGATGTTTATCATGCCTTGCCTTGTACTTGGCTTGGCTCTTTTCCAGTTGTTCCTACACTGCCTAGTGTATTTCTTGGATCTGTTCAATGAATCTGGTTGTTTTGTCCACATCAATGTCTCCAGCAACTTCTATGTCTTTTTCAAAGACAAAATCCAAGGGAGACCTTGGTATAAACCCAAAACAGGTCTCAAAAGGAGATATCTGTGTAGAAGAATGTTTAGCATAATTGTAAGCCAGCTGCACATAACATAAATGTTCATCCAAAGCTTGGGATGCTTGCTGCAATAACTCCTGAGCAACTGGGTCACTGTCCTGTTGACTACCTCTGTTTGGCCATTTGTTTGTGGATGAAAGGCTATGCTTTTCTTTAGTTTGTTGTCAATTAATTCCCATAGAATTATCCAAGACTTCCCAACAAATTAGGAGTCTCAATCAGATACTATGGAAGTGGGGAATCCAAAATGCACCTAGACATGCTGAAAGAACAACTTCACTATTTGTTCAACTGTAATCTGCTTATTACAAGGTATTAAAATACACATTTTGCTGAACCTGTCCACAATAACATATAAATAGTCATGCCTATTTCTAGGTTTTGGCAATCCTCCAACAAAGTCGATGGAAACACTTTCCCAACGACGGGAAGTGACTGGTAGTGGAGTGTGCAAGCCTTGTTTTCTATTGTTGAGCTTACTTTTAGCACACATGGTACACCCTCTTACATATCTAGAAATTATCTCATGTATTCTTGGCCAATAATAGTATTTTTGCAGTTGTCAAACTGTTTTACTTAATGACCTGATATCACAGAAGTATGTGGCTCCATAATTATGTTAACTCTTTCTGTTTATGGAATGCATAGCTTTCCCAAATAATAGAAGAGTTTGTCCTTAACATAGTAATCCAATTCTTCTACCTTTTTTCCATTACTTAAAGCTGCATATACATCTTTAAAGTCTATATGTTGAGCATATTGTTCAATATGGCTTTCATGCATTATTGAGTTATGCTTAAGTATAGTAGACACATTTATGATTGGTCAGGAAAACATATCTGCAACTTTATTGTGTATGCCCTTTTTATATTTGATGACTAAATGAAACTAGTGTAGGAAACCCATCCACCTATAGTGTCTTGATTTCTGCAATTTAGTTTGTAAGTGCAAATACTGAAGTGCCTGATGATCATTATGGATTATTTTTTCTTTGCCCATTAGGTAATGTTTCCACTTCTTCACACTCTAGACTAATGCATACAATTCTTTATCATATGTAGGATAATTAACTACTGCAGAATCACAAGTCTCAGAATGGTAGCATATGGGTTTACCATGTTGCGTAAACACTGCTCCCATGGCATAGTCACTAGTATCTATTTCTATCTCAAATGGTTGTTGAAGATTTGGCGATGATAGTACTAGCCTTGTACTAACTTTTTCTTTCAAGGTGTCGAAGGGTTTCCGCTATTTTCCTTCCCACTGAAACACCTTGTTCAATCCTCTCAAAGCATGTAAGAGAGCTACAATTAAGGAAAAGTTAGCAATAAATTTTCTCTAATATTGTGCTACTCCTAGGAAGCTTCTAACTTCTGTAGCAGACTTAGGTTTAGGCTAGTTTACAATGAATGAAACCTTAGAGGGATCTATCTTCAATTCACCACCCCTACAATATGACCCAAATAATTCAAAGATGTTTTACCAAATTCAAATTTTGATAATTTAACATAGAGATTTTATTTCATCAAAGCATCCAAAGGTTGCTTTACATGCTTCAAATCTTCTTCCCATGTTTTACTAAAAACAAAAAAGTCATCCAAATATACAATTACAAAGTCATCAATAAAAGGCCTGAGTACATCATTCATAACTCTCATGAAAGTAGCAGGAGCATTAGTTAAGCCAAAATGCATTACTAGCCATACATACAACCCTCACTTTGTTTTGAAAGAAGTCTTCCATGCATCTTTCTCTGTTACTCTGACCTGATGGTAACCACTACGCATGTTCATCTTGGAAAAGTAAACAACTTCCTTCAACTAATCCCATAGATCATCTATGCGAGGAAAGGGACAACGATTCTTGATCATTATTTTGTTCAGTGCTCGGTAATCAATGCACATCGTCCACAAACCATATTTCTTCCTCACCAACAGGATTAGAGATCCGCATGGTGATGTGTTTGGTCTTATTAACCATTCCTTGAGCAGCTCCTGTACCTGCTTCTTGATTTCTGCATTCTCTAAAGCGGATAAGTTGTACATTCTGCTTTAAACAATGTAAACTTTGAAACGGGAACCCATACTGTTACTCGTTTTGTAGAGATAGAAAAAAAGTGACCCGATTTCCAAAAAGGGTTATGCAGAACACACATGTGTTTTTTAAAGCTTAGTTTTTGGCACTATAGATTTTTTTGTGTACATTGCATTTTATAATGGTAGTATTTTTTATGCTAATTTTAAAACGTGGTAATTCTACACCAGACTCTTTTTTTAAAAGTTTTTTTTTTTTTTAACTTATTTTATTTTCTAATGTACGAGATGTAAATAATTATTTTGTAAACTTAATAATTTTTGAAGTGGTCTTTTTCTTCATATTTTCTTGTTTTTATTTTTATTTTATTTTTTTCGTAGTGAGGTTTTTATTGTTCCGCATATTTAAAAAAGAAGGTTGATATTTTGAATTTTC